>QLYP01000404.1:41843-91595 GCA_016647725.1 Nasonia giraulti
CCCCCCCCCCCCCCCTATACAACAACTTTGGTCTCTACCACTTTTTTTTAATTTGGCGTTGCTAGAGGAATTACGTAGGCGGGGTTTCATTCTGGCTGCAGGACATTGAGATGACCTTCAGTGCCGCAACCGAACATACCATTCTGAACGTAAAATTTACCGCTCTTTCCATTCCCGCAATAAAAGAATGGGGTTCCTATTTAAAAAACCAAAGTTGACCTTCAAATGACCTTGAAAAACGCATTCAAAGTCAAATCCAAGGTCACCATCGGGTTGCCCCTTCGATATCCTACAACTTTGGTCTCTACCATTTTTTCGATTGTGGCTGTCCCTGACGAGTTATGAGCGGTGCCCGTTTAAATTGGGTCACCCTGTATATATATATATATATATATATATTAGGGTGTATCGAATTTTTGTACGCACTTTGGTGACTTGTAATAGTGCGGAAATTTTAGTAGTTATATCAAATAGAACGTCTGTAAAATTTAGGCGCATAAAGTCAATTGCTTCCGCTCTGTCCAAAGTCAAAAAGTCCAAAATTACCACATTTTCGCTTACAATTTTTTTTTAATTCTTGAAACAAATCTAAGAAAAAAATGTTCTAATATATTTTTTTGTAAAATGCATTCCTTTTTGTTGATAAATTATTGAAGTTTTGGAAATTAAGGTTGAAAATATTGAATTCAACACTTCAATGATTTTTCAACAAGGAATGCATTTTACAAGAAATGTATGAAGAATCGAAAAAAAAATGTTCAAACGTATATGTGGTAATTTTGAAAAATTTATCATATTTGGCGACCTTAGACAGAGCGGAAGTAATTTACATTATGCACCCAAATTCTAGGGACGTTCTATTTGATATAAGTACTAAAATTTCCGCACTATGACAAGTCGCCAAATTGTATACAAAAAATTCGTTACACTCTAATATATATATATATATTATAATATATATATATATATATATATATTATAATATATATATATATATATATATATATGTGTGTGTGTGTGTGTGTGTGTATGTGTGTGTAAAATTTTGGCGCATAAGACTAAGATCTTCCGCTCTTTCCAAGGCCAACATTTTTTTTATTGCAAAAAAAAAATCTAGAATTTGAATTTGGCTAAAACTAGGATTAGCTCATCCCTGGGTACTCATCCGCTGTCAGATTTTTAAAATTCTGAATATTGGCCCCAATATGGCATTACGTGACCCTCCAGATCACTTAAATCTGGTTAAAATGACTAAGGTTAGCTCGTCCATGGGTACTCAGGGGTTTTCGTGGTCGCTAAAGAAGATCCCAAAATCAGATTTTCAAAATTCAAATCAGTGGCTCCAATATGGTACCACGTGACCCTACAGTCCACTCAAATCTGGCTACATGCGTTTGTATCTTTAAATGTTAAGTGCTATATATCTAGGCTAAGGTAATTGCTGATGTAACTGCATTGTTACTGTGATAACGTGGCAGAATACGTCTCATAAATTAAGTAAAAGATGTGTGAGCCATGTGTTATACGAACTCTCAAGACTAGTACTTAAAATGTACGAACTGTTATTGAACCGCTGTGATAATTAGCGTTATATATAATTACTGCGTATGATATACTATTTTTTTTATCAAATCAAAAATAAAAACTAATTAAGTTAAATTCTATATTTTCACAATAATTTTCTGAATACATAAAGCAATTTAAAAATTATTACAAGTAATGAATAATAAACTTACTCAAAGTATCGAAAACTACTAGTTTTAAGAATGGTCAAGTATAAAATCATTTCATTTTGTTCCTAAAGAACTGAAGCAACTGAAGGGGAAAACAAGTTAAAGAACAAAAAATTATACTGAATTAGAAACATTTAAACGATTTTCTATAAATATTTGTAATTTTTCTGTCTACAATAAATTTATAATATTGTTTAGGGGATGTCGACCCAAAAGCTTCGCAAATCTGCCACGAGGTATTTTGTATTTCCTAACTTCTAGAAAAACAGAAAGTCTGATCAATATTTTCTTTCTGTAGAACGATTAATTAAACTTAACACTACGGCGCTACAGACTCGGTTTTTCATTTGCAAGCTTTATTTAAAAAGTTTTATGTAAAATTATGTTTTAAGTTTGGCGTTTAATATTTTTGCAATCGCATCGGTACGACGAAGTACGCGTAAACATCTGTTCGTATTTCCAAGATTTTAGAAAAACAAAAAGTCCGATCGAAACTTTTTTTCGGTAGAACGATTCATTAAACTTAACACTACGGCGCTACAGACTCGGTTATTCATTTGTGAACTTTTTTCAGAAAGTTTTATGTAATAGAAAAACAGTGTTTTTCGGGACGACATCCCCTTAAGTATATTCGTAAAGAATAAGAAATGTGCAATGCCTTAAAGGCCCATAGTTGTAAGTTTATATTTAGTTTGTTATGTAAACTGGAAGAGTAAATTATCTCTTTAGAATTTCTGTTTTGTAAATTATATAATGTAAAATTCTGCGACCAATAAACATTAAACTTAATAATTTTTATAACGAGTTGACTAGCGTACTCTCGTTATGTCTCTCTCCCTCATTACTGTATATAAACATATCTAAAAATATATATGTAATGTCGTAAACGTTATTTCAGCAATAAGGTAAATGAGAGAGCAGAAAGCTCAGCTAGCGAACACAGAGAGAGAGAGAGAGAGAGAGAGAGAGCCGCGCGCGTGTATGAGTGTGTTGCGAGAGAGAGAGAGAGAGAGAGTGAGAGAGTGGGAGAAAGTCCGCGCTGCCCATGCTGCCGCGCTAAGGGACTTCGATTCCGACCGCCGAACCGTACAGTCGAACTCTTTGTATACTCTAAAGGTCTCGGTGCTTTTGCGTGCGCTAGCCCTGGAAGATTGTAGCTGCAACGAAACCGCGCTCTTGGTGTGTCGCCGAGTACGAGCATTTTCCAGCGAAGGTCATCTTCACGCGTCGGTCACGAGCTGAGCAGCTATTGCCTCTCGTCCTTCCGCTGCACCCAGCCACACACAAGGCCACGAGGCATCTTCCTGGCTGCCCAGCGTGGGCCACGGTCGTCCGATTGCGCCATTCCAGTCGAGCCACGAGGCATCCTTGTGAGCCAGCACGAAAGCGAATTAAGTACCCGCTTGATCGCTATTCTCTCTCTCCGCTTTAGGCTCTGCTTCGTCTCTCTCTTGCCTAGCGTTGCGATTGTATCTTTCTTTACTCGGTTTTATATAAATTTAACTAGAATTTCAACCTGCGCTTGGTTATTTCGCACCTGACTCTCTACCTTTTCCCCGCGTTCGTCCCTCTCGGTTATACATTTCATCCGTGATTAAGCATCAACTCTCACGACGCCTCCGCGGGCTCGCGTGCTCGAGGACGAGCACGTACACCATACTGTGCTACGGGCCAGGCTTCGCACAGCCTACAAAAAGCCTGCAACGAGCTGCTGCTTTTACTCCTCTCGCTATTCGATAGATCAGTGAATTTGTCACTGACTCTTTATACACGGGATAAAGAACCCCGTTATATTTTAATTCATCTCATGTACTACTTTATTTGATGTATTTATATTACAATAATTGTTACTAGCTAAAAACTCACTCGCTCACGCTCGCTCGTTATATTTAAACGTCGATTTAACTTTTAAATATATATAATCCACAAATGTATAATAATAGAAATATGAAACACTGTGACAGTGCACACGCATACATACTACGCGGCATGTACCCAGCACAGTACGCGTGTAACGATACACTCACTCACACATACGCACAGATAACGAACACACACTCACGCGAGATAAAACGATGATCGAGGCGGCAGAAGCCGCACGCAAAGCATAAAGGCAGGTTAGGCTCATAAAAAGAGAGAAAGCAACGCGACAAGAGAGAGCGCGCCAACTACTGCAGCGCCTATAGAGACGCTGTAAGAAAGAGAGAGACGGGCGACGCGAAGGAGCTCAAGAGAAGGGAAAAAGACGAAAACAATTTGTTTGATTTATTATGATTAAATGTAATAAACATGACTTTGTTTGATTGATCTTAGTTCTTTTTTATTTGTAATTTTGTTGCGGTATATATCAAACAACTTTTAAAAGTCAATTTTTTTAGAAATTTGTCCTTTTTAGTTAATTTTTTTGAATATTTTATATTTTTCCAAAAATAAAATATAAGCATCTTGAGCACCTTTCGACCATGGCTTTTTTGTAACGTTTTTATCACCAACATGAAAACACTGATTGTTCTGTCGCAAAATATTAGTATAGTGGTTATGATTGATAATGCATGCTAGAAAAATATGGATAAGTATAAATTTACGCTGTCCACAAGTATTATTATTACACTCATACACTAATATCTATGAAGCGCACCATCCAGACTTCGTCATCGGCAACTCTATACACCTAGACACCAAAAACCACGGGGCGAAGTACCTAGACCTCGTCTTGTGCCACCGTGTACACCTAGACGCCGCTCTCGTATGATTTATTTACCTAGACACCAAAAACTACAGAGCGCACCACCTAGACCACGTCATCGCCACCCTTCCCCCCTTGCACCTAGACGCCATCCTTGTATGATCTATTTACCTACACACCAAAAATTACAGTGCGAACTACCTAGACCTCGTCTTTGGCCACCCTGCACACTCGCGCGAGCGTCAGGCAATCAATTGAAGCTTTTGGGCCAGATAGGGCGTGCCACACCAAAATTGTTATTCAATTATATGTACCAAAAATCGTTTCTAGGGTTGTTGTTTACATTTGCATTTGGAAAAATGTTTGTAATAGTGAAAAGTTGTGTTTTCAAAATATCTACAACTTTTACTTTTAAGGTTTTTATGTAAAATGTATAGCCTCAAAGTTTTATGATAAATACTGGTTTATTGCTATAAAAAAATCGATTTTGGCCTGTTAACTCAAATTAAAAGCATTTTCACGCTTAAGTGTCAGTAAGAAAAAGTTGTATTTTCTTGAGATCTACAACTTTTCTGTTTAACTTTTTTTGCAAAATGCATAGAATTCGAGTTAGAGCCAAAGCCCGATCGGTCGAAAATTGCGTGAGATATCGCATCTCACACATTTTTCGATGACAAAACTATAAGGCACTTCCGTGTCGCGGTCGTGTCTGAAAACTGTTCATATTATTGGCTATTTCTGTTTTATCAGTTACTTTCATGTTACTAATTTTTATATTATTTATGGTTCCTTTGGACTTCTTGTTGCTGATTTTATTATTGATAACTTCCCAGAGCTTTTTTGGGTTATTTATATAGCTTTCAATTTAATTTTTATCGTATTTGATTTTCGCATCTTTAATAAATTTTACAAAATTTGTTTAAATTTCTATCATAAACATCATTTCCAGTTTCATTTATTCAAATTCCTCCAATTCTAATTAGAATTTTTACTCATTATCATAAAAGAGGATTCTTGGTGGTTAAACTTGGTGTAATTTTAAAAGTAGCACCATATATCATTTACCATAACTATAATGGGTTAACCTCAGGATCATCCTGACATTTGGACTTCATCTACAGAAAGTGAAAATTTTTTTTTGGTACATTTGTTGTATACTGAGTGAGTTGTATCATAGACCATGTCACGTTATTCGGGAGGTGATTTTGATACTTGGACATCGTCTACAAAAAGTAAAAATTATTTTTTGCTTCTTCCTAGAGGAAGCTTTGTAATAGTGAATTTTTGAGTTTCGTCAAAACTTCTAGAAAATACTTTTTGGTATGTTAGAAGTTTAAATTAAGTGTTCGTTTAGAATGTCTAGAATGTCCGTATGGATGTGTGTGTGCGTGTGCGTGCGCGCGCGCGTGTGTGTATACCGTAATATTTCTGGAACTACTCCGTCAATATCAATAAAATTTGACATGCATATATATTTTTGGATTCTGAATTCGGGAAAAAGAGTTATTTTTATTTTCAATCATCCCATTGTTACAAACAATTCAGCTATAATGCATTTGAAAGAGAATAAAATTACCTATTTTTTCTTGTTTGGTGCTCGGGATCAATTGCTTTGTTCAGCAGATAAAATGAAAAAGGTGATTTTGTTTTTTTAATTATATCTCTGAAACTAAACATCATAACCTCGCGAAAAAAATCATGTGGATGGGTCGCGTGTCAAACTATAGCCCATTAAAATTTTAAGTGATTTGACTACTTATTTTTTCAATAATAAATCGAAAACTGAAAAAAAGTTTTTTTCGTGCCTCGATCACGGACGCAAAAAAGCCTTATTGCACTTGAGATTTCTGGAAAAAGTAGATATTTTGTGTTTTGGCTAAGTTCATTGCACAGCTTTCAACCCCCAATGGTTCGTAAGATATCAAGGTTTTAATTTTTTTTTAACATTTTTTGATTTCTTATATCTTTAAAACAATGTAGTAAAATGCTTCAAAATGTTATTTGGTGATTCACCATAAAAAAGCTATCTGCTGCTAAAATTTTAAACGATTTCGTCGAGCGGTTTTCAACTAAAGAGCTAGAATGTAAAAATCGTTTTCTCGAAAATTGCGCGAGCGACCTATCTAATGAATAGCCTGTTGTTTTGATAGTTAGGTTGGTTAGGAACCCATGTAAACATGCGTGAATTTCTGTGAAAAAAATGACGACAGTGCTCGTATTCTATAATAAAAAAACAGAGGGGTCTGCAAACTTTCGGACAATGAACCATACAAAACTTATATTAAATTATGTATCAAAAACTGCCTCATATATATAATATAAGCAAGCAGATATATAGTTGTTAAAACAATATTTTATTTATTGGACTTATAAATTTAGTTGGAGGAAGCTACGTGCCAATGAATTGGTAGCGGTTTTTAGTATATTTGTTGTTACTTAGTGCGTTTATCATAGACCGTGTCTCGGCATTCGGAAGGTGATTTTGACACCTAGACATCGTCTACTGGAAGTGAATTTTTTTTTTGTATATTTGTTATATACTTATAAGATGAAATCACTGATTGTTCTAATATACATCAAATACACCCTCGAATTATTTCTACATCTAGACATAAGGGAACATAAAGGACAATAAGGGAACTACTGCTTTTATTCCAAGAATTATTTTTGGCACCGGTAAATATACATACATCTTTGCCTTTCGTAATATTCCGTCGACAATTTCCTCTAATTTTGGTTTTTGCCATGACTATAAATAAATCGCAAGGACAAAGTTTTGACACAGTTGCTATTTATATTCACAAGCCACTTTTTTCTCACGGTCAGTTGTATGTTGCCCTTTTTAGATGTAAAAATGAAAATCAATGATGATACCCAGCTTATAAAAAATATTGTTTGGGCAGAAGCGTTTAAATAAGTGCAAATGTATGTTCTCCGATGATAATATCCACTTTAGTAATTGTCATTTCATAGAAATTTTTTTTAGTATACTTAACTTTATAGATTTGAACACAATGTTATAAGTATGAAAAATATAAGTATGAAAAAATATATGCAAACTTGTTCAAACTTATAGTGTAAACGTCTTGAGATTCATTATTTTTATGTATATTGTGGATATTGTCTTACTTTTTATTCGAGATTGCTGAACAAAATTTAACATACGAAGTTTTTTTATTTTGGATCAAATCCCAATCGGAAGTTTTTATTCATTCAACAAAAAATGGAATCAGATCCTCTTCAAAATCGTTGTAATTTATTCTGATAGAGACTAAAGGAGTCGATTCCCCACACGATCAGGTTACCTCTATACTTTTATTTTGTAAGCTAAAAATTCACCCTCGATTATTCATTGGGGCATACAAATTCTAATTAATGAAAATTGATTAGATTTATTTTTCTTTCCATTACCGCAGGCGCAGTCTTTCGGCCCAGCTGCCGGGGGCCTTCCACAATCTCTGTACGGAAGTAGTGCCCAATCCTATCTTCTCTTTTTGAAGTAAATACTTATACCTATAGGCTCCAGGTACATATTTTACTGGGGGGGGGGGGGGGGGGGGGGGGGGGGGGGGGGGGGGGGGGTGAATCGGTGAGCGGTGACCGTCACGGTGCACACTGGGCCCTATAGACATTTCTTGTTTCAAAATTCTCTACAGACCATGATTTTAAACCAATGACAATAATTTTTTTTTTAATTGAAGTTTGTTAAAATTCTAAAAGACCCATTAGGCAAGATTAAAAAAAATGTTATAATAATTAATTAAAAATCTAAGTTAAACAATAAACCCATAAACCTTAAGGCATTAATGCCCATAAGCAAATGGGCGACTACTGAAGGAAGCTATATATATTTGTAAGGGGTTATTGAGGTCGCTGATTAGGAATCTGGCATTAGTTTTGCAAAATTAATTTGTTTAAACAATTTATTGCAAAATTCTCTTTTTATTTAAAACTACTTTAATTTTTAATTTTACGGGTATAATTACTATAACCAATCATGTTCAAAGCGTAACAATTTTTTTTGTTAATTCACCACTCCAAGGTGGGCAATTTGCATTATAGAAAATTAAAAAAAAGTGTTAACCGTAAACCTTTAACCTCAAACCCAAATACCTTAAGCTGATCAATTTTAAAATTGTATTACTTCATTTCAAGTTAAAATTAATAAGTTCTTAACAGCATTATCAACATCAAGCTTCATATTTTTTGCCTTCCCTGGTAGAAATTTGGCTGGTTGAACCAGTCAATATCCTAGTGGCTCGGCATATTCATTCGATAGAATCCCGACTAGAAATACTTGAGAAATCTCGCCGATAACTCGGATCGACCGCACTAACGTATATAACCTTT
This sequence comes from Nasonia giraulti, assembly GCA_016647725.1. Taxonomy (NCBI): domain Eukaryota; kingdom Metazoa; phylum Arthropoda; class Insecta; order Hymenoptera; family Pteromalidae; genus Nasonia; species Nasonia giraulti. The sequence goes on from QLYP01000404.1 coordinate 50,613, forward strand.
TGCGCATGCGTTTACTCGTCACGACAGACGCTATATAATACCAACGCATATAGTTGTGGCTTATGATATTTTTTATAATTTTATTTAAAGGTGTACTACTGATACACCTATGAATAATATTATAACAAATATAATAAGCCACAATTACAAATAATTACCAAAAATAGCCCTTATTGCGCTCCGGGTAATTTATTACCTGGCCGAGCAAACATTATTTTTTCTGGCATTACTGAATAGCTTAGCCCGAGATCTGGAATTTAAAAAAAAAATTGTCGAAAATGACCGTCCCTATAAAAAATGCGAGCTATTTGAAACAGAGTGAAATTGTTCAAAAATGCGTTCGAAACAAAAAACTGAAAATTCTCATTTTGAACGCATTTTTGAACAATTTCACTCTGTTTCAAATAGCTCGCATTTTTTATAGGGACGGTCATTTTCGACAATTTTTTTTTTTAAATTCCAGATCTCGGGCTAAGCTATATTTAGTAATGCCGGAAACTATAATGTTTGCTCGGCCAGGTAATGAATTACCCGAGGCGCAATAAAGGTTATTTCTTGGTAACTGTTTGTTATTGTGTGTTACGGGATATTTTAGATAAATCTCCCTCGAAAAATATTATTTATTTTAACGAGTCTGATGTGCACAGACAACTATACAGCTATCGAGCAAAAAGCATGAATGGTCACGTCATGCGTTTCGCTCCCACGATCGATTCTTTTATTCTCTCCTTTTGTCGCGAGTGTTTATTGAACCACTGAATATTTATTTAAGTCTCTTACCTTGTATTATAACCTGTATGTATAGTCGGTTTGATTGCTCTTCTTTCTAAAATCTCTACCTTTGTGCTTTGTCGGAATTCGGGTTAAATGGTTTGGAATGATTTAAATTGGCAAAGTTGTGATCCAAATAATTGTATATTCTCCTCTCTATTTTATCTTTTACAAATCTTTCGTCAAAATGATTTATGGAACTCTCAAACCAACAAATAGGAAAAATTGACCTTTCTTCTCTATCTCTAACAAATAAACTCTCGAACAAATAAATCTGATCTGAAGAAAAACTCTATATGGTCCGCCGGCTTCGTCGCCCGATCACAGAGTGGAGAGCAACGTGGTTCGAGAGCGCTCGGAAGAGGTTCCGGACCTCCCACGCTGCCGCCAGCTTACTTCTCCTCAGCCACGCTACAATGCGGGGGCTTGTTGCACTCATTAGGCCTTAAGGGCCTGGCAACTAGCTACGCACCGAAACTGCAACGCAGCTCCGCACGTGTGACTCTAGCCGTTCGGCGGGGAAGTTCTTTAGATCAGCGAGATTCTTAGCCACGTGATACTTTTGTGGCCTTGAGTCTCGCTGTAGCTTTTTACGTGTGGAACTTTGTCGATCTTACTTTTGAAATTATTATTTCAAATGCGAGATCGGGAAAGTTGTCACGTAACATTGTGGCTTATTATATTTGTTATAATATTATTCAAAGATGTATTAGTGATACATGTATATTATGTATACTCTCGAATTAAAAGTCGGTCGCACATACAAATCCTACGAACCATAAAAGCAAAAATGCAAAGTTATGTTATGTAGCCGCTACTCTTGCAGACGACTTCTAGCAGATCGGGCTAGAAATATTCCAGAATTCATGTCATTTTAGATGGGATTTCTACCGATATGTTGAGACTCGAATCTACCCAGTTTATACAAATCTTGCCTATTTCTGGAAATATTATTGTCAACATCTCTACCAGGTTTGTGCCTTAGACTAAATATATAAGGATCAGAAGATATTAATAATTTATGCAATAGATCTATATTCGTATAGATTCTACCACATTTTCGAGTATTAAATTGGCGATGGTATTTCAAATCTTTACTCCGTGATTCTTGAGCTTCTTCGGATAAAATGCCGATTGGAATGAGAAAGTGATTTATAATTTTCGCACCATGGAGGAGAATTTTATGTACAGATGCAGGCATGTAAAACTAATCGTACAAAGATACATATAACTTAGCATTTTCTTTTGTATAATCGTCAAATTTGTCGGAGTCTATTTTAGGTCCAGAAGCAAGATCTTGTAGTATTAAACTGTATCTTGTAATTCAACTTTCATTGACACCTGTAATTTCAGCTGTCAGTGCAGGGTCACGGAAAAAGCTCCTAGCAGTATTACCATCGTTAGAATTACTCGATCCTTGTTGTGGATAATCCACGATGAGGCCAGTTTCTTGTCTGAATCGGTGTTAAATTCTGAGCTTTCTTTTTTGACATTGTTTTTTTTTTATCTGATGTTGCCTGCTACTTACAAAAATCCAAACGGTATGATATGTGGAATATGTTTACCATGAATCGTATTTTTGCATGTAAAGATGAAAGGCCACACTCGAAATTTTCTTCATTTATGGTTCTTTCAGCTAATTTATACAAATCGTTCATTTGTGAAGGTTTTGCTCCGCAAATGCAACACGTTGCACAAGAAGGAGAACTTGTTATTGCTTGGCATACTTTTCCATCCATCATTGTTAGTTTTAATGAGTGGTGTATTTTGAATTGATATATATCTGTATTTACAATTGAAGGCAATAGTGACTCGATCTTATTTTTCATAGCATTAACATCGGCCACTGTTTTCTCACTGATTTCCTTGGCATACGCAAAACTGATTGGCCGGCAATGCCTAGTCGAACCAAGTTGAGGGTTACGCCAAATTACTGTTGCATTGTCTGAAGTATTGACTTCTAAGATAAGTAGTACCATACACATCATGAAAATACTTTCATCTGAGCTAGTTCCATCGAAGAATATTTGCTTAAACTAGCTATGATCCGATGATCCGTCACATCCCCATTTACTAGTCAAAACTAGAGAGTATTCAGCCTCCCTAGTTTTGAAATTAGATAAAATATCCAGTATATGTAGGAGACGTTTAGATGTATGATTCAACAGTTGTTGTAAATCAACGCTACCACCTTTTTCAGATATGGAGAGACTAGAAGATATAGGATAACAATTTTCTTTTGCTAAAAAAAGTTGTTAATAAGGTATGAAAATATCAACATTTTCCTTTTACCTGTTTGCGAATAGTATCATACTGCGGGTGAGGGTAAAAATTTGAAAAATAAATATTTGAAAGGCAAAAATTATGAATTGAAATATAAAGAAAGGTAAAATTTTTAGTCCAAGAATATTGGAAAGGTATAATTTTGAAAACCTAAATTTGGAAATTTCTAAAAATATCGCCTTTGCAATACTTTAACTACAAATATCACCTTTCGCAATATTTCAATTCAACATTTTTGTTTTATATATTTTTTCAATTCAAAATCTGAGTTTATAAATTTTGAATTTCTAATCTTTACCCTTTCAAATTTTAATTTTTCAAAATTTTTACCCTCATCCTCATACTGCCACTTCGACAATTTGCATCTTCAATCAGAGCTATTGCTTCATCTTCGGTGAAAGGAATTATTTCCTCTGAAACGGAATTATTCATAGAACAATTGGGATCGCTTAAAAGATCTTCAATTTGTTTAATTAAATGCTTTTTTCCAAAATCTCGTAAATTTTTATAAAAACCTTTTTTTATTTCTGTATTTCGTAGATCTCGAACTACCTTCAAAACTATCAGTGACATGTCTTCCACGCTTCAGGTTGTTATCAAAATTCACAACAAAGTTATCTGCTATCCAAGATACATATTTGTTCCTAAATATGAGTTCTTTATAAAGTATAACAGACAGTTTTGACTTGAAAGTGACCATAAAAGAACTCTCAAGTTTTTTTTAACGATGCTTGATTCCTTATCGCTGAGCTAATATTGCGCTTTAATATAATCAATCAAGCAATTTACACTTCTACTTTTATTGTCTAATTTCAACAGTATATCACACAACATACCGTTTTGAATGAAAAAAGTATTCATTGTTAGGTTTTACTTAGAGGGGATGAATGAAAGGTAACTTTGATGCAATCGTGATGATGACTGCTTGAAAATTAACCTGAAAAATATATATGAAAACAGTAGCCGTGAAAACGGCTGATAAGAAACTGTTTGCAACAATAATTGCTGGAGAAGTAGTCGCGAGAACGACTGACAATGATCGTGAAAATTATCTATGCAAACAGTAGCCGTGAAAACGGCTGAAGAAAAATTGTTTGCAACTATAATCGCTGAAAACTCCTAATATTTATTCTAGTTTTAAAGTCTAATTTCAATGCTTATTTATAGTAATATTTAACCGTTAGCCTGCCACTCGAACGTGATCTCTAACACGGCAAATATTTAACACGAATAAGTACGGTAAAAATTCATCATTATATGCATTTTCCAGCACTACTGGTGCGGTGATGAACGCTGCTGCACATATACGGGGAATTAAGTACACAGTGCAAAACTAGACTAAACTAAACTAGTTTTGAATAATAAGATAATTTTGCAAGAAATTGTTTAAACAAATTAATTTTGCAAAACTATTGCCAGATTCCTAATCAGCGACCCCAATAACCACTTACAAATATATATAGCTTCCTTCAGTAGTCGCCCATTTGCTTATGGCCATTAATACCTTAAGGTTTATGAGTTTATTGTTTAACTTGGATTTTTAATTAATTATTATAACATTTTTTCAAAAATCTGGCCTTACGAGTATTTTAGAATTTTAACAAACTTTAATTTAAAAAAAAAATTATTGTGATTGGTCGAAAACCATGGTCTGTAGAGAATTTTGAAACAATAAATGTCTATAGGGCCCAGTGTGCGACGCACAGTGTATAAAAAACTGATACTTGATATCGGGGTGCCACCGCGCTCCTTGATATATTCACAAACATGAAATAACGATTTTCATGATTTTCTATAGATGAGAGGATTCATTTTTGGCTTTTTATTACCAAATATGTTGACTTGTTGTTTTATATACAGCAAAAAGGTAAGTGAGTGATCAACATATATAACAAGATTCAATTATTTGTGCGAAATATTAACTCATTACTTTAATGTTCTACATTTTTCTGCACATTTAAGGATATTTATGGACAATGAAACCTTTTTTTGCTATCGTAAATTCTTTCTAGAGACTTAAATTTATATTCTACAGACAAAACACAAAAAATTTACTGTTGGACAACCTTTTTATCTTAAAGATTTAGTTGAATCAACATTTTTGTAATGAAAAATCCCCTTACTACTTTACGATGCCCGGAGTCTTCTCGTGCGAAAGTGCGGCGTATAGGCATCCCCGCAGGTAAAGCCGTAGCTCGCTATCGACGAATCACGTTGACGCCTAGCGGAGCTATAGTCTGGTAAATAAATAGAGGGATACACACTACCTCACTGCATTGCTGCTTGCCCCGCTCCTAGAGCAGGACTCACCCACCACATGTGACACTACACATGCGTATTTATCGGTATACTTATATATTATTTTTATATATTTGTTTTCAAAAATTCATTTGTGTACTATATATATTTTACAAACACTTTTCCTGCTGTAAAAGTGTAGAATGTGCAAGTTATCGAAAAGTTGCTGAATTCCAGCAATTATTTTGGGTTAGCAACGATTGCTAAACTAAGAATAGTACATTATGCAACGGGGGCCGAAAGAAGCAGATTTTTCCCGCGGATGAGTTTACTGCCCAAGCAAGTAGATTTTTCGCGAGGGTGCGTTTACTGCCCAAGCAAAGCAAGGAGAGTAATAACCCGAAGGAAAAATATTCTCACGCTAACAAAGCTTTTCACGCCTTAACACTTGTGCCGCAAACAACTTGAAACGGCTCCTTGAGTCGTCGTAACCGGAATCTATGGCAAAGATTTGCTATATGATAACAGCATACCTGTGTCTAGCCCACACGAAATTACATGCATTTAATTCACAATTTATTTTTCCTATCAGTTTATATATTTATATTATGTTATATATGTTTATATTTGTAACGCAAGCAAGTCTGTGATCCAACTTACAGATATAAAAATACATAAAGGCTATACGTGAGTTCAATCTAGGCTATAGATTGCGATCCTCTCGATCAAAACCGAAACGCTACTCTCGGGAACGCTTATCGATTTCACGTTGTTGAAGGCTTATGCATGAACTCTTTTTTTCTTCGAGCGCCATAATTAAGATGTCTTTAAGAGGCGCGAGAATCAAACTGCGCTATTCTATTCGAATTTTTATGCAAAGACGCATGCTAAGGGAACAACGAGAGTAAAGTCGATTATTTTCCTTTACTTCCTTGTTACATTATGTACTATTAAAATAAAAATAAAAACAGTTGCTTAAAAAATCACACATCTAATTAATAATAGAATTTCTTTGAAAACTTGGAGTAAATATCCTAATTTCACGTGAAAAGATGTTCTAGAAAATGTAATTTAAAGGATAATCTTCGTGATTGGAAGAATAGGTGTCTGGGATTTGTATATTAAAAAATTATAGTCTTATTAAATCAAATTTATTAAATTTGATGAAATTTCACTCGCACTAACATTTAAAAAATTTATCAATATTACATTTATTTATTGCAGACAATACCCCTTACAGCATATATGTCGTGTAAATTCTTATTGATGTTCTTAGCATCAATGAAAATTCAATTCAAAATTAATGTCAAATAGAATTGACAGTAAAAATTTTGCCTTATCAACTGTCTGATTGTATCATCATACGCCCCAACTAGAAGCACTTACGCATTGTCAACTAATTTTAAACATAATAAAATGTTTTAACCATGCGTTCAAAATTAAAATATTCATAATTCGTTACCTTCGAAAATCTCTGCTCCAACAAGCGTAAATAACAGGGTTCATGCCACTGTTAATCCAGCCGAGCCATGAAACTGCCCCTGAAATTATTTCTTCTTGCCAGATGCATCTCGCACAAAATCCTGACCATAAATTAACAACAAAAAAGGGAAGCCAACATATTATAAATACTCCCATGACAATGCCAAGTGTTTTGGCAGCTTTTTTTTCTTTTGAAAACTTTGCAAATTTTCTAGACAATGAAAAATTTTTATTCGCAGTAAATAAATACTGTTTACTAACTCTTACAGATGGAGAACATATAGATCGATTATTGTGGAAATTTGTATATCCAACTCCAAAATCCTGTAAAGTTTCTGATGTGCTTTCAGCTGGAAAACTACCACCTCTGTGCATTCGTAGAGTTAGCTCCAATTCACCTGAAGCAAGCATCACTTGCTTTTCCCCAATACGCAAACTTTTTGTTTGTATAATTGCTTCACGATAAATTTTATAGTAAGTAAAAACCATAACAAACAGAGGCAGATAAAAACTTATTGACGATGAAAATATTATGTATTCAAGATTAACTGTAAAAGGGCACTTATTTTGTGGGACGTTATCAGAGCGTACTATTCGCCACCATATAATAGCAGGAAAAGATATAAGACTTGAAGCGAGCCAAACTAATGCTATTAATAAAATAGCTAACCTACGTGTCATTCGTGTTGGATAACTAAATGGATCTTTAATTGCCCAGTAACGATCAACGCTTATCACGCAGAGATTTAAAATCGAAGCAGTTGAAAACAGGACATCAAGAGAATGCCAAATATCGCACCAATCAAGCGTAAAAAGCCAATGTTTTTCCAATACTTCATAAATAGCACTAAATGGCATAACTACAAGACCCACAAGGCAATCCGCGAATGCCAATGACGTAATAAAATAATTAGTTGATGTATGCAGATAACGCTCACGGATAACGGCTATGATTACAAGAGTGTTTCCAAAAACAGTTGCAATAGAAAAGAGACACAATATTATTCCCAAACTTGCTCTTTTAGTAGTTATTTCAAAGAAATAAACGTATGTACTATTATTATTCAATAGAAACTTATCCTGATCAGAGATAGTAGTTTCATCTACATTAACAAAAAGAATACTATTCTCCTGAACGTGAATATTTGAATTCATCTTGAATCAGGCAATATATCACTGGCAAACTGCATTTTATACTGTAATTGACATTATATCTATACTTTTGAATTTATCTCCTGATTTATGTAAAGATGAATACGCCTAAAACAATTAAAAATATTAATATAGTTACTGTTTGTTTTACAAATATTTATTTTAGAATTATTTAATATTCAAATGTAAATAAATTATTCAGTGTTTTAAGGCCCTAGTAGAACTATAACTAGAATTTCGAGTTGTATCGATTTTATCTATTTTCGATAAAGTATGCGTAAAATGCACTTTTACGCACGCTCCGCGTGCATTCAAGCGCATTTTCCGTCCCTGTATTGAAAAATAACGTTCGATACACGTGCGTAAAAGTTGATTCTACACGAGTGGGAGGTTTGTCGCCCGAGCGAAGTGAGGGACAACTTTCCCGATCTCGCATTTGAAATAATAATTTCAAAGGTAGGATCGAGAAAGTTCCACACGTATAAAGGTACAGCGAGACTCAAGGCCACAAAAGTATCAAGTGGCTAAGAATCTCGCTAATCTAAACAACTTCCCCGCCAACGGCTAGAAGCGCATGTGGGGAGCTACGTTGCAGTTTCGGCGCGCAACTAGTTGCCAGGCCCCGTAAGGCCTAATGAGTGCAACAAGCCCCCACATTGTAGCGTGGCTGAGGGGAAGTAAGCTGGCGACAGCGTGGGAGGTCCGGAACCTCTTCCGAGCACTCTCGAACCACGCTGCTCTCTCACTCCGTGATCGGGCGACGAAGCCGGCGGACCATTAAGAATTCATCCAAGAGTTTTAGATTTTTTTTTGTAGAGTCAATTAGACAAAGAAAGAAATTCTCTCACATATCAAAAGATCAAGGTAAGAAATTGAGATAAATTTTAATTGGGATCACATCATTAATGAAATAGAAAGGAGAGAGTAAGAGTGTTGATCGTGGAAGCAAGTCGTGCGAATCATTCATTACGCATTCCTTACGCATTTGCTGTATAGCTGTTCGTGTACATCAGACTCATAAAAAACAAATAATATATTTTTGAGGGAGAATTAGCCAAAATCTCTCATAACAAAATTGGAGGTCCCACCGAGATCCTTGTGCCGACACGATTTAAGTTTTATTCTCTCTTGTCCAAATCTTGATTTTTGCATGAATATCTAAAAATTAATATATTGAATTAGAATAAATTTCGAATAAAAACTAAATATTACGCGAGTGAATTTGGTCCATTAACAAGAATGAAATAAACGGTTAAAATCAGTGTCCGCGTCCCAAAAGAAAGTTTAAAAATTGAATTAATTGTGAAGTGAAATAATTGAACGCAAAGTGATAAAAAAAAAGAAAATTCTTTAGAAGTAAAATCACGCGAGGTACTCGTAACAAAGGCAAGTGTCGAATTTCAAAATGCGCGCAGCATAGTCGAAAGCGTCGCTTGGGAGCTTGGCGTCGCGTCATCAGAGCCTTTGTGCCGGTCCAACGCGCGTGGGTAGTCAAGGGGGCGGCCATCTTGCGAGCTTCGGTTTTCCCAAATTCGAAATCAATCGTTGCTTTGTTCATGTTCGTTCAGCCTGTCGAGAAGAAAAACGTGTTAGGAAAATATTCGAATCGAAAAGAAAGATTATCGAGGATATAAATTTCAAAAGGAGAAATTTTCAAATCTCCAAAAATTGGCTGAAAATAAAATTATCTTAGCTAAAAACATTCTAATTATTAAAAATTTCGACAAAATTTTTCACAATTTTCTAAAAGGGACAAATTATTATGCGTAAACGGACCCCAAACAATAATAATTAAAACATTTATCACTAATATAAAATAATACTTCATGAATATATACAATTTAAATAATGCAGCCGACAACAAGTTGGTAAAGCTGTGTCAAATTTAGAGGAAAGGGCCCGTCAGTTTTCACGTAAAGGGAAAGAAAACACAAGTGAAGCCAATATAATTATAATATACATACTTTAATCTGGTCGAATCAAAGCGTCCTTATTACACAGGTGTTCTGGTGCTGAAATTCGATTTTCACAGCAGAAGTGAAAGTTGGCTGTTCAGGACCAGGAATATTCATCCCATTCTATAAAAAGAAAATCAAAATTGGTATCAGAGATTATTAAGAAAGAAAGAGTACAACTGACAACAAATTGATAAAGTCACTCTCATTGTTTAAAGTAGTAAAAAAAGATAGAATATTAAAACGCACTTTGAAGTACTCGTGCGAGTCCCTTTTATTACACAACTGTACGCTAAATACTCAAGTTAAAGTAATTAAATATGCATAGCACGTGAATATTTTGCAGTGAGTAATGTTAATTTGAAAAATTTGAATTTTTGAAAACAAAGTAAAAGTAGAAGCACGTACATGAAAAGAGATACCCATCCAGTTTATTCGGGCTTGCAATATTGTTGACCATTGCGTAGAACCAAAGAAATCAGAGAGTTTATAGTATTATATTTAATACATTAAATAATCATTTTAGTACACAATTGTCTCACAATTAAAAAGTAAAGTCAACATTGCACGTTAAAGAGCAACTTTAAAAGAAATTTTCATCACATGGCTTAATAATTGACTCAGAAAAAGAAAGTTTTACACTGATATGCTTAATGAATCGTTTTTTTTACGTATGTTTTACTTTATTGTCAATACACTTTAATGTCAGGGTCAGAAGATTGACAATTTTAATAGTTTCAAACGAAAACTTGCAAATGAACAAAAATTTAGGATAAAAAGCATTGTACATGTTAAAGTCAGCCCGCATAATTCATTCAAGCAATATAGAAGGCAAAAATTATAACATTTAAGAGAATAAGGTGTGTAACAATAATGAAAAATCTATATTTGCGTGCATTTACTTGAGTTGCCACATGTGAAAGAGGTCGTCGAAGATCTTGAAGTGCCTTAGAATAAATAAAAGAGTTCGTTTAACACAAAGCAACGAGTCCTAATGTCATATGAATTATTTAATTTAGATATATTGTCAGGAAAACTTATCTAATTAATAGGCAGCAACAGGTGTGCACTGCTTGGGGTACAGAGTCCTGGGCCCACACTCATATTTCCTGTTTTCACTAATAAACACTGTCCAAAAATCACCGACACAGGTAGAGAACACACTCGCGGACCAACAGATTACACGTGCGCACTATTTACACCGCGATTTAATAGCAATAATCGAAAGGGAAAGTACGCGACGCGGGTGAGGTTAGCCATTGTAGCATAGCAGCCGACGGTACGTGTGAGTGCAGAGCAAACACGGGCGCAGACGCTTATATGCGAAAGGTGGTCACTGGACGCAGCTAGTATTTTTTTTTTATTTAGAGTAGGAACGGGATTTAGACCGTTTCGCGACTGGACCGAAGTCACTACGCCGATCCCACAGCTTTTTTAGGGTTAGGCCGGGAAATAAACCCGGTTGTCCGTGAGTGTTTCTTCTGCGTTGAGGGCTTTTTGAATCCGGAAGTAGTTCCTTTGTTTACTAAGTTGGAGTGTTTCTTGCGACCGAGGGTGTTTCTTCTGCGTAGAAGCCGTTATAAATCTGGATAAGTCCTTCGTTTTGTTGGAGTGCTACTTGAGAGTCTCTTTTAACGTGAGACTGCCCGGTGCGTCAATGGGGAGGTGGGAAGTTTACGGTTGTCCTTAGGTTGGAATCATCAAAATCGCTCACCTCCACGTAAAAGCGACTCGGTGAAGAGGACGTAAGAGGGTGCGGGATTGGACTTTGTAAACGTATTAAAATTAGATTCTTATGCCTGCCTTTGTAAAAAAAGTCGCAGAAGGTCCGCATAACCGAAGCGTCCATGGAAGCCAGAATAGAGGGAGTGTCATAGGTGAAAATATTATGTTTTTCATTTAATATTTCTTTCATTTCGTTCCTAATTACAATATGTTGGTTACAGTCCCAGGTGATATGCTGCAAGTCACAGAATCCGTGACCACACGAGCACACCATGGAATCAATGAGATTTTTATCAAAGAGCTTTTCTGGAGTACAGTGTGAGTTTGTGAGGATTCTTAGATATATGGTAAGGTGTTCTTTGTTGAGTTGTTCAAAGATTCTTTTGAAGTTCTGTGGGTGGGTGAAGGTTGTGAAGGTAGTTCAGGTTTTTTTTTAAAGATTAAAATTATGTTCAGTGTGAGCAGTTTTTCCCTAATTGGATTGTTTGTGCGGTAAATAATTGGAACCAGTGTGTTTGGATGGAGGATGATTCTGGGAGGGTAATTGCATTTTTTGCTTCTCTATCTGCTATTTGGTTACCGGAGCTATTTTTGTGTCCAGGGATCCAAGCAAGGGTGATCCTGTTTTTTAGTTTTAGTATGAAATTTATGTTTAGTTTGCATTCTAAGGTGATAGGAGACATGGTGTTTATGTTTGGGTTTTTAATATTGGATAGGGCTTCTTGAGAGTCGGAAAAGATAATTGATTTTTTGAGATTATTATTTTTAACGTACCGGAGGGCTGTGAGGATTGCATAGGTCTCGGATTCTGTACTGGATGAGGCATTTGTTAGTTTTTGTTTAATTATTTTGTTACAGTTTTCATGGAATAGTGCAATACCTTGGATATTGCTGTACTGGGAGAAGGATGCATCTACATAGATTCTATCACAATCAGGGTAGGTCCGCAAGACAATTTCATCGAGATTGGACTCGACGTTGCCCGCAGAGCCCCTGGTGATATCATCCATGTTAATTTCTACGTCTTGGCAGTTTAAAGGAAATTCAAATGGTAAAGGCAAATCAGTTTGAAAAATTGTATGAAGGTCAGGTTGTAAGTTTTTATAATGTTTCAAAATTGTTCTCATGATAAATTTAGATTTAGATATTTTATTGTTTTCAGTGGATTCTGTTAAAAGCTTTAGATTGGTCAAAAGGGGGTGCTTTTTAAGGCTGGCTGATTTCAAGATATATATGTTTATTAGAAGATTTCTACGGTGGGCCAGAGATGTTTCGCCCAGGACGTTAAGAGTGAGAGTATTTGATGTGAATCTGGGTAAGCTTAAGCAGATTTTAAGACCTGTGTTGTGAACTGATTCCAATTTTTTTATGCGGCCTTGTATGCGTTGACTAATAGACGAGGTTTAACCCCATATTTTTAGTTGATTCGCACCTGACTCTATGTGTTGGGCAGCAATGTGGGGGTTTGTGTGGGCAAAAGTAATGGTGCAGTCATCAGCGAATTGTAAATTGCTGCATTGATCGATGTTGTGAATTATTTTTCTGACCTAAATATTAAAGAGTATTGGGCTGAGTACTGAACCTTGTGGCAAACCTTTATAAGTTGATCTATCTTCGATGTGTTTTCTATTTAGAATAAATGATAAATTTCTGCTGCTTATGACATTTTGGATGAAGGAAGTGATTTTACTGGAAATCTTTAGGTCTACGAGGTCTTGAATTAATATGTTAGGATTAACATTGTCGAATGCACTCTCTATATCCAGCATGAGAATTGCAAAAACTTGTTTTTTAGAAAGTGCTCGGTAGGCTTTAGTAGCTAGTATAGTTGTACTGTCTTGAGTGGATTTCTGAAGCCGTATTGAGAGTTGGGAATTATGTAGTCATTTTCTACATACCATTCTAGTCTACGTTTGATGATTTTTTCCAAGAGTTTGAGTGTGTTTGAGGATAGTGCGATGGGTCTATAGCCCTCATTTTCTGGTTTTGGGATTAATATAGTGATGTAATCTGACCATTGTGCTGGGAAGACTCTGTGCTCCATTATGGAGTTGAGAATGTGTCTTAGGTTTTCTTTGGCTTGGAGAGATAGATTCTTGATAATTAGGTTCGAAATGAGGCCTTTACCTGGGGAGGATCTTTCTTTTAAGATATCTATTGTTTTGTTAAATTCTCTGGCAGAGATTGGGTAGTCAAGATGGTGGTTTGTGATGTCTTTGGGGATAGGGACTTGATTTCCTGCCTGGCCCGAACAGAGTTTCTCTATAGTAGTTTTGATCTTATGGTTTTCGTAATCAAAGTTGTCTACAGAGGAAGGGGATTTTAGAAAGCCTTTTAATCCTTTCAAAGATTCCCAGATAGATTTGGTACTGGATGAAGGGCTAAGAGATTGCAAGTAGTTACGCGTGTATGATTGTTTAGTTTTTTTAGCAAGAGTTTTGAACTGTTCATTTGCTTCTTGATATTTTAGGAAGTTTTCTCGGTTACGGTTTTCGCGATATTTAGAGGTAAGATTTTTTCGTTTTGCTGCTGCGATGTCCAGTTCCGAGTTCCACCATATTGGTTTTTGGTTTCTAATTATGCGGTCTCCTTTCGAAATTTTCGCTCCGGCTTCTATAATGGAATCCATGATAAAACAATTAAGTTTGTCGTAGGCAACAAGGGGGTCAAGAGAGAGCAAGTCATATTTAGATAGTTTGGAATCTAGGCTGGATTGGAATATGTTCCAGTCTACTTTATTAGTGTTCAGTTTTTCACGGTTTGTTGAGCGTATTTTGCACTGATTAGTTATGTTTATAGTGATTGGAAAGTGGTCACTACCTAACCCATCCTCCAATACAAGACATTTGGTTTTGTGAATAAGATTAGTGGAGATGAGAGTTATGTCTGGTGAACCTGGTTTGTTATTTAACTTAGGAATTAACGTAGCCTGAGGGGGATCATTTATAACGATTAAATTAGAGTTAATCGTCTCCGAAGTAATCATTTTACCAATTTTATCTTCTTTACCTGTACTGCACATGGAGTGATGGGCGTTAAAGTCGCCGCATATTATTATGTTGTCGTATTGAGATACACAATTTACGAGGATTTTAAGTGTAGAGTTAATAAAGTTTACGCGGTGATCTTGATAGGTATTAAACACATTGTATGTTGATTTGTTTGCTGTTACCTTTACCGCTAGAATTTCAATTCCTGGAAACGTTTGGTTGAAGGTAATTAAGTTATGACTTAAATCATTTCTTACCGCGATTAGCAGCCCGCCACCAACCGTATCGGTGACACGATCGTTCCTAACGCAATGAAAGTTTTTAAGTCTTATAATATCTGTCCCGTTTAGCCACGTTTCTTGGAGACAAGCGATATTAAAGTCATTAAGAAGGAATTCGAGTTCAAACCTTTTTTCCCTCAGGCTACGGCAGTTCCATTGTTAAATATTAATGTTCTCGTGGATAGCCATTGTAATCTATTGGGAAAGGAGTGGATGACTGTGTATGGAGAAGAGTTTTGGGAACCCGGGCGTTTTTTGAAAGACTTTTCAGACAGTCCTCTCTCCCTTGAGTATTATTACAGTTAGTCAGTAAAATTAAAATTATTCTATGCATGGACATCACTCTTTTGGAACATAAATTTATTAAAAGATTTTTAAAAAAGGGGAATGTGGGAATTATGTACAGGGGGTTGTTAGTTAGATTCGGATACTTTTTTGTTCCTCTCTCTCTTTGATGATGGCCTTCAGCAACGAAAAAACCGCTTTA
Organism: Nasonia giraulti; assembly: GCA_016647725.1. Taxonomy (NCBI): domain Eukaryota; kingdom Metazoa; phylum Arthropoda; class Insecta; order Hymenoptera; family Pteromalidae; genus Nasonia; species Nasonia giraulti. The sequence continues at coordinate 65,977 of QLYP01000404.1, forward strand.
TTCATCAAATTGTTCTGTTGGATAAGAGTCTTAACCGCCGCGAGAAGTCCCTCGATTGAATTGGAGTTAGCTGTGTATGGTTGTGAGAATGATGGAAACTCACTGTCGTTCGACGTTTTGTTTACCTCGCGTAGGCCGTCGTGTGTTTCGTCGTCGCTGTGGAGAATGATAGGAGATTCCGCGCGTCTCCGTTTGTGTATCGAAATAAGATTGTTTGGATCTGTTGTGCCTGGGAGATTGTTATGTAGGGCTTGCGAGTATGGATTTCTAGACGCTGGGTTGCCGTAATGATTAAGGCATCCAGCATTAAAGAGGGATTTTGCACGACCAAGGGAGATATTTTTAGTAGCCATGGCGTATTTGATTTCTTTCTGTTCGATAAAGCGGGAGCAGGATTTATCTGTAGCTGAATGGCTGCCTTTGCAGTTAATGCATCTTTTGGATAAGGAGCAAGTTTGAGAGATGGTTTCATGTTCTGTGGAACATTCAGGACATATTGGCTTCCTACTGCAGTTACTTGCTGCATGACCGTATCTGAAGCAGGATTTACATTGTAAAACATAAAAAATGTAAGGGTAGACTTTGACCGACACGCCGAAGAATTTTACCTTGTCCGGGAGTACGTTTGATTTAAAGTAAATTTTGACTGAGTTAGTAGGAATGAGCTGTTCCTCTTTCCTAAAAATCCTTTCAATTTTCGAGTCTTTATACTTTTCTTCAATGGCTAGTTTAAGTTTAGCTATGGTGTACACTGGGTCAAGACCGTGTATTTGACCTATTTTTAACACTTTGAAGTTTGGGATGTCGGGCGACCATCCATCGGGGAGTTTGGAAGGGTTGTCAACTAAGTGGTTGGCTTTTTCTAGTGAGTCAAAAATTAACTCGACCTTCCTCGGGCTTATTTTTCTTACGTTTTCAAAGTCGATTTTGGATCTTAAAAGGATTTCTCCTAATTTTAGCGGGTCAATATTACCGATATTTGGCTTTTCGGCGTTAGTAGTTTCGATATGAACTACAAAAGGGGATTGTGTGGGGGAGCTGTTGGATAGAAAATCAAGGAGTCTGTTGTCATTAAGGGAATTGGAGGAGGAACTTGTTTGGGTATCCATGGTTAAGCCTGAATTCATTTTAATAGAGTTATTGTTCTTAAATGAGACAAGAAACGCGGTGTGAATATTCAAAGAGTTAATGATAATCTCTATTCCGACTTCCGAGTAGCCCCGGATATATCAGACCTATGCAAGCTTAGAATTATTATAAAATTAGGATTGTCAAGAATGCTTAAAGCGAAAAATGCAAGGAACGGAAAAAACAAGCATTCAAATCCGATAAGCAATACGAATACCTGGTTTTCTCTTTTCTAGGTTTGGGTGAGGCGTCAGTGAGCGATTTTGGACCTGCGATGGATCGGCAAACGTTGGCGAGCGAGTCAAGGCGAATCAGTTCGGTTTCAAAGGTTCCAGATTGGAGCGCTCTCAAGACGGTGCTGTCGGGTCGGTGGTCGGAATCCAAGTCCGACGCAGCTAGTAACTTTACCGTGGTCCGAGACTAGGCGCGCGCAACTGACGCGGTCGAGTCGGAGTAGAGTCAAGAAGCAGAGAGAGCGCGCGGCAGCCATTTTGAGGGGGCGCGAAATTCAAATAGTAAGAGCGAAATATCGATATTTTAAGGGTTCTATGACAATAACAATTATTATTAGTTAACTTAGATGTAAAATAGGGTTCATTTAACCTTTCCTATAAATAAATAAATAATTTTGTTTCTCTGTTCCTTCTTTTCATTATCTTATTAAGGAAGCTTTACGCTCTACAGAATAATAATTAACGGTTTAGAGTTTAATTAATTAAATATTAAGGGGACATTGAATTCTTTGTTTTCATAAAAAAGACTCATTATTAAGAATTTCTTCTCTTTAGGGATAATAGTTTTGATTCGGGTTTTTCCTCAACTAATTAATTATTTTTCGCACTTAATTATTTTCAAACATTCTAACGATTGACTAGATTATCAATTTTGTTTCTTTCATCGCATTTACTTAGCTCTTTTATCGACTGACGCCTTACATGCAATTTACATAGAGATTTCGAAATTACGTAAAATCATTAATTTTTTTTTTGCTAGCCTTAACATCAAGTACTGAAACTTAATGACTTAATTTAATTTGACTAACCAACTTTTATAATATTCTTCGAATAAACAATTAGATTTTGTTGATACTTTTTAGAATTTTAAGAATTTTAATTTGAAACTAGGTTAATTAATAGCATTTAACTCATGAATACTAGTTTTTTTGGGGTTTTGGGAATTTAATTATTAAAACACACTTATTTAATTTCCATTTAGAATATAAGAAGCAAGCAAAGTTTATAACAATTAAAAAAAAAAAATTCCAAATTTTTTTACAAATTCTTGTTTGCGAAACACGAAACTTTAGTAGTTTTTTGTTGTTTTGGTCCATACCTTTTGCATGTTTCCAAGGTAAGAAATTTTTAAATTTTGTTTTTTGAATTTATAAACAAACTTCTTGAAATAAAGATATAGTGACGACAAATGAAAGCGGAGGCATAAATTAAGCAAAATTCTACTATTAATTAAAAATAAATTAAGCAAGAAAAAGAAAACTAAAGTAACTGAAAGCATATTAAATAACTCAAAGTACCATAAGAATGCAAGAAAATCAATCGACGACACAAGTGATTATCTAGATTACCTAGAAGGCACAGAGTACCTATTCGAGATGACAGGAAACGCCTGAAACAATGATGATTTAGCCAGTGGAAGACTACCAGACGCAAGTATGCTATTAATGAGCACCATGGCTAACAGCTTTGCACTTATGAACTGCATAAGTGGCATTCCAAGTTTTGATGGAAAGAAAAATCTTCGAGAGTACATACAAGACTTGAGGAACGTCAGTGAATTAGTCAGTGACCCGATTAAGCCTCAATTCTTACAACACACCCTACACAAAATAAAGGGATCAGCAAAGAAAAGTTTAAACAACAAAATAATAAAAAGTATAGAAGATTTAATACAACATTTAAAGCAAAGATTTGGACCCGGAAGAAATTTCAGTTACTATAATAATAAAATACAGAACGTGAGAATGAGAGAACAAGACACAGTAGGCGATTTTTATGATGAGATAAATGTGCTTTTGAGCAGTGCTAAAAATGCTTTAAAAGAAGAAAAAGGAAAAGAGTTGAAAAACGAAATGATGGCACCATTAGAAACCCTAGCAGTGGATATATTTATTAAAGGTCTACCTGCAAATTTGGCTGAACGAGTGGACCACAGTAAACCTAATGATTTACGAGAAGCTTATGAAGAAGCAGTGAGACTAGAAACCAGAATGGAAGCAAAAATAATTACAGATTCAAGACCATACAGAGGTAGAGACCGATACTATAATAATCAAGAGAACTATAATGGGCCACAAAATGGTGAGAATTATTGTCGCTACGGAGGATACCGACATGAGAATCGCTATCAAAATAATCAACAGAACTCAAATTACGTGGGGTATGTGAAAGACAGAACATACAATGAAACGCAACAAAATGAACCTCAAAATCATTTCCCGCAGAATAATTATCAAAACAATTATCGAGGTAATACCTATAGAGGAAGAGGGTATCAGAACAATTACGGTAACCAAGGTGGACGAGGAGGTTATCATCGTAACTACAGTAATGGGCAGCAACAACAAAATAATTGGAAGGCTTGGAACAGCAACGGGAATAGGGGAAATCAGCAAATATTCGATCATGAAACTGGGAGATACTACGATGCCCCGCAATATCCGGATAGAAGAAATGACACTAATTGGCGCAATAATCATCAACAACATAATGATCAAGCCCAAAGAAGTAATTTAAACTACCAAGAGGCTCGCCACGACCCCAGGATGGCGAGACAAAGCCAAGGTTACCCGAGAAAGAACCAAATGCACTCAATGCAAAACCAAAGCACCGATCAAGTCCAAAATCAACAGATGCCCAGAAATACGGACCAGCAGCATTATCAGCAACAGTTACAGGCGTACAACGAGAACAAAAACACGAACCCAGCGGGTCCGAGCAACAATTAGCGGAAGGCACCAGTGATGCCAATTTTGACAAGACCAGAGAACTATCTAGAATGTGGTCCACAAACTGTAAAGGATCTCAAAATGTTGATTGGGAGGACGACAAGGCCACAGCAGTAAGGATAAGAATACCAGTTGGAACCACTAAACCATGGGTGGAATTCATGATTGACAATGGAGCTACAGTAAACTTAATTAAAGCAAGTGTATTGGATGATGACATGCCCATCTGTACTGCTGACGCTAGAGAACTAGACGGGATCACGAACCAGACTGTGAAAACGTACGCATCAATATATTTAGACATAAAAGGTACTCCAGTAAAATTCTAAATAGTGTCAGATGATTTTCCAATTCCATTTGATAGAATGTTAGGACGCAATTACCTAAAGAAAGAAGAGGCTGTAATATCCTATTACAATAATGCGCTAATGATAAGCGGAGATGTGATGCACCCAATACCGTTCATAAGACACGAAGAAGAACATAACCCAAAGAATCTAAGAAAAGGATATAAATGTAAACAGGCCAACGAAATATTAAAAGTAGAACCTACAAGTGAAGAAGGGAATGAAGTACCAGAACAAACGATAATCGGAGAAACAGAACAAAGCCCAGGGAAGGTGACACATACAATAAAAGCGAGGAGTAGACGAGTGATACAAATCAACTTAATCAAAAGCAACCTGGAAGAAGGATACGTACCAAGAATTGACGTGGGGAATGAAAATCTCTTCGTGGGTGAAGGAGTAGTGACAAACGTAAACAACACCTGCAAGATAATGGCCATCAACACCAGCGGACAAGACGTGACGATAGAAATGGATCCAAAAGAACTAATACCTTTCAATACAGGACCATATTTCCTGCAAGAAACTGACAGTGAGTTTAATGGTGACATGATCGTGGACCAAATAAAGAGAATAGAAAGAGTAAAAGAAGCAATCAGAAGAGATCACTTAAATCGAGAAGAAATGGACATAGTCGATCGGATTATCGAAGACTACTTGGACCGATTTCTGCTCGCAGGAGATAAATTTCCATGCACAGATATGATTGAAACCCAAGAAACCTGACAGTCATGGCAATCCACGATGGAGAATGGTTATTGATTTTAGAGAATTAAATAAGAAAACAATCAGAGATGCATATCCATTACTAAATATTGCAGATATCATGGACCAATTATGAGGTGCAACGGACTTTTCTATCTTCGACCTGGCAAGTGGTTTTCAACAAATACCAATGGTACCCGAAGACTGCTATAAAACTGCCTTCACTACAATCAACGGACATTATGAGTATACCAGAATTCCAGAAAGATAGAAAAAAGCCACAGCGACTTTCCAAAGACTAATGGAAAAAGTACTTAGAGGACTTCAAAACGTTGAAATGCTTGTGTATTTAAATGATATCATTGTCTATAGTAAAGATCTACAAGAGCATGAAAGTAGAGTCAGAAATTTAATGCAAAGACTAAGGGAAGCAAAATTGGTCCTGCAACCAGACAAAATTGAATTTTTCAGAAAAGAAGTGGGTTTTCTAGGACACATAATCAGTGCAAGAGGCGTGGAACCAAATCCAGAGAAAGTTGCAGCAATAGCTAAATTAGCCACACCCAAAAACGCAAAGAATATAAGAGAAGTACTTGAATGAGTAAGAGAATGTTTGGCTATTATCGAAAGTACATTAAAGATTTTGCTAAAATTGCAAAACCATTAAATGACTTATTGAAAAAGAATGTGAAATTTGAGTGGACCGAAAAGTGCGAAGAAAGTTTTGAAAAATTAAAGCAGTGCCTTATGGAAGAACCCATATTACAATTTCCTGACTTCAATAAAGAATTCATTCTGACCACTGATGCATCAGACTACGCAATCGGAGCAGTCTTGAGCCAAGAAAAGGACGGATTTGATCACCCAGTCCAATATTTATCGAGGGCACTAAACAAAGCTGAAAGAAATTATTCCACCACTGAAAAGGAATGCTTAGCGGAACTGTATACTCTACATCAGTTTAGACCATATTTATTGTGCCGTAAATTCACACTGGTGTCAGACCATGAACCTTTAAATTGGATGCATAGCAGAAAAGACCCTGGACAAAGACTCATGAGGTGGATGTTCAGCTTCACAGGTTATGAATACACATTTAAATACAAACCTGGAAAATTAAATAAGAATGCTGATGCTTTGTCAAGAAATCCTCCAGAAATGACTGAAAAGGAAATTAACGAAAATTTGCCAAGAATCAAAGTAATGATAATTGATGAGAAAACAAAAGAAGATCAAAATAAAACTAAAGACAAGGGGCCCATGCAGGATACCGGCTTTCGCAGCAGAACTCAATCAGCATCCGAAAAGACCACTGCACCCCGACCCAGAGGCAGACCCATAGGGGCTAAGACAAATAAAAAAACCACCTAAACTAGATCATAGCGTGATAGCACAAAGAACGAGAGCGAAACGCACACAGATACCAAGATCAGTAGGGCAACCAAAACATTCAAAACCATCGATCCAAAGAAACCCGTACAAGCGAAAGCGTCAACCAGGGTTGAAGAATCGACAACAGAAATGACCTCTATCAAAGCCAGAGATTTGCTAGAAAGTTCGTCCAACATAGATTCAGATACTTTTATGACAGTAAACCCGTCTAGAAGAGCATGGCTATCGCCCACAGCCAACGAAGACAGCTACTTAGATAAACCACCATTGCCAGACCATAGATACAGTGGGTTACGAGTGGAAGACTCAGAAACAACAGAGGACGAAAAGCAAGAAATACCAGAAAATGAGGTATTCTCTTCAGAGGACAATCAAGCCAAAGCTATAAGTAATATTGCCATCGAGAAAAGGTGTCCAGAGACTAATAAAACGAGCACGAGAGAAACTACAAGAAGCATCAGGTCAAGAAAATACAGGAGATGAATCAGACGTCGACAGTGTAACAGATATTATACCTCCACCAGTAAGAAGAACCTTATCTGTGACACCTACGATAAAAAGTGACAGCCCTACAGCCAATAGTATACCCCGAAACAAACTCAAGAGCAAAAGAAAACTAAGAGTACTGAGCGAGATAGAGGCCGAAGAAGGGTCAATAATAGACATAAGATTTTCGAAGCCACCGGAACCAACCATGCCATTTCTTATACCTACACCACCAGACTTGGAACCGCTAAATAAAAATTGTGATTCCCACCAAGTCGATGAAGAATGTGACAGTGCTTTAACCCACATGACGGCAAGAATGATACGAGCTCCTCACAACATAATCACTGTGAGAGAATATCTCACACACAAGAGGGACAACCTTGTACATTTTTTATCAGCCGATTGTGACAACACGTGGTTCGTCACCAGACTGCTAGAAGAAATAGGAGCCATTAATTTAGCAAAAATAAAAAACAAGAAACCAAAGTCAGGACAAGTGATAATTATTCCTTTTAAGAAACATCACATATTTACGGTGATAGTGAAAGACAAATACTTCAACACCATCAAAATACCGAATCTACGTGAAGCACTCACAAACCTAAAACAAATACTCGTAGAGAAAAGTATCAAAAGCTTTCGAGTAGCCAGAAAAGGAGATATCTTGGACCAACTAGGATCTCCAACCATCATAGAAATGCTCTATGAATACTTTCACAGAAGTGGGATAAGAGTAACCATGTGTTATGGCAAGGCAGAAGTACCACCTGAAAAACACAGGAAAGAGATAATCAGTCACCTTCATGATAGTTTAACAGGAGGACATAAAGGAATTAACCAGACTTATCAAAAGATAAGAGAGTGATACTATTGGCCTGGAATGAGGAACGACGTTCAAGACTACATTAGGCGATGTGCGAATTGCCAGGAACAGAAAATAAAACGATTCAAGACAAGATAACCTATGATCATCACGGACATACCAATAGAGGCTTTCGACAAAGTATCAATAGATACCGTAGGGAAACTTATAATGATGCCAAGAGGAAATTGCCATTTGCTAACCATGCAGTGTAATCTAACAAAGTACCTCATAGCAATACCCATCAAAAACCTACATGCAACCACAATTGCTGATGCATTAGCGAAATACCTCATTTGCCAATTTGGAGCGCCGAGAGCAATACTTTCAGACAGAGGAACCAGCTTCCTGTCGAACATAATTGAATCTCTACTAAAGTTATTTAAAATAAACCATTTAACAACTTCAGGATATAGACCTCAAACAAATGGATCACTAGAAAGAAGTCACGCTCCGCTCATAGAATTCATCAGAATATATTCTGAGAAATATGATGATTGAGACCATCTGACACCATTTGCCACCTTCACGTATAATACCAGCATACACGCGGCAACTAATTTTACCCCTTTTGAACTGGTTTATGGGAGGGTAGCTCGTTTTCCCTTAAGGATACCATCTGATGAAAAATTAAGAACCTATAATGTTTACATGCGAGATAAAATTTTTAGCAGACGAAACCCAAATAGCTAACAAAGTCAAAACAAAAACGAGGTATGACAAGAAAGTTAGAGCGTTTAAGGGCAAAGTGGGCGGATATGCTAGGTTAATTAACGAACTCCGAGTCAGCAAGTTTGACGCATATAGAAACAAACCCTTAAAAATCATTGAATTCATTGGTAGGAAAAATGTAATTTTAGAATATCCTAATGACGAAAGAATTAGAAAACACATTGATAAATTAAAGCACGTGGAGGATAACTCTGATACTAATTCTGATTAATTAACCGCATATAAATGTAAATAAATTGTAAATAGTATATTTATAAAATTAAATTTTATGAACTGTCACTAACTCATATCTAAATTTGCAGGATGAATAAATTAAATAAAATTTTGATCATAATTTTTAATATAATAACAATGACCCGAAGTCAACCCCCATATCAAATAGACCCATTGGACCCGAATCCTGGCATCTACTTCGAGAAAGTGGACGTCATGAGGACGAAAAGGGCTGACTGGAAAATTCAAATCTACATCGACGTAAATGAATTCATGCAGACACATGCACCATTAGAGTCATACAAGGCCGTCTACAATAGCTGTTTGACGCGAATCGAAGAGACCAAATGCAAACATGCATTAGGACTAGATCTCATAAAGTTGGAGGACCAAACCTTGAAAGAAGTGAAACCCCAGAAGTATTCGAGCAAAAACAAGACCAAGTTCAAGAAGAAGAGGACGACAAAATGAGTATCCATAGTTATGCGCAACTGTCACAGTAAATCTTTTACAAAATTTACATTATAATTTATTGTAAAAAGGTACCAAAAATAGGGGGACCCAAAGAAATAAATAACATATTCTTATATTTTTATACTACATTAATTTTTTGATTTGCAAACCTCATGTATTCAAATAAATATAACATAAAATATAACATTATAAACTAACAAAATGAAGTATCTAAACATAAGACAATTAGTTAGCGCAGGAAATCGGAAAGTACTACAAATTCAGCATATAAGACATCCAATGTAGGACCACGGACCACAACAACAAAAGTAAGTGGAATTTTAATTAAACCAGATGTCTAATACCCATGGATAATACCAAAGCAACAAAATGATTCGATAATCCCTGCAACCACCCACCCGAACATAAAAAAAAAACATTCAGGACCAACAGAAGTCTCGTCAAAGGTGTTTCTCTAATCAAAATCCCACCAATCAAACACACCAAGTGTGTATTCACCCAAACAATCATAGGCTAAAAGCATTAAAGAACCATGAGCAAAAGCATCAACATATGATATACCACACATAGATCATGTGCTGAGCAATAGCTCACAGGGAATCAATAACATCAAATAAAGGGTAGAGAAATAGCAGAATTGACTGAAGACCAGTAATAATAAATAATAATAGCGGTCAAAAGAAAATTAAAAACCCTTATCCCTCCTAATTAGTCGAATCGTTCTGACAAAATTTTATTTTTCTTTTATTCAATTACAACAAACACAAATTCTTCCACTTACGAGACCACGTACCACAAATTAACGGTATCACAATTGGATCTCGGGACGAGAAACGTTCTCAAGGGGGGAAGGATGTTACGTGACAACTTTCCCGATCTCGCATTTGAAATAATAATTTCAAAGGTAGGATCGAGAAAGTGCCACACGTAAAAAGGTACAGCGAGACTCAAGGTCACAAAAGTATCAAGTGGCTAAGAATCTCGCTAACCTAAACAACTTTCCCGCCAACGGCTAGAAGCGCACGTGCGGAGCTAAGTTGCAGTTTCGGCGCGCAACTAGTTGCCAGGCCCCGTAAGGTCTAATGAGTGCAACAAGCGTCGACACTGTAACGCGGCTAAGGGGAAGTAAGCTGGCGACAGCGTGGGAGGTCCGGAACCTCTTCCGAGCACTCTCGAACCACGCTGCTCTCTCACTCCGTGATCGGGCGACGAAGCCGGCGGACCATTAAGAATTCATCCAAGAGTTTTAGATTTTTTTGTAGAGTCAATTAGACAAAGAAAGAAATTCATCTTTTAGAATTAATCAAGAGAAAGGTAATTTATTTTCGGTTTAGTGAGGATTTCATTGGTTCAATTTACCGAATACTGAATTGTTATTGGTCAGAAAAAAAGGGAAATAAAAAAGTAATAAATACAACGGAATCTTAGTTTCAATAAACTGGAGTATTTTGTTCAATCCACCCTTCAAAGTCACTAAACATTATTTGGAAAAGATCGGACCATTTGTATCTCTCACATAGTAGGTAAGTAATCATTGTCGATATATTTTGTTTGTATTACAAACCAATATATTGATTTAGATAACCAAAATAAAATAGTGTTTGTCGCCTTGCGACTAAACAAAATATAACCACATAGTTGGTTATAGTTACCAATTTTTCTTAACTGAGTCTACTTGGTTAATGATACCAACGAAATAATTGGTGCATATTTTTTCAGACAATTTGGTTACCCCAACCAAGTACTTGGTTATCACAACTAACTATTTTTTTTTCGTGATACAGTTTGAGAAAAAATTAAAATTTTTAGATCTTCGTCTTCACAGAGAACCATCCATATATATTGTAACGGGGTGAGACTTGACGTGAGAGGAAGAAATCACAAAAGGAGACTCCGGGACCGAGAATCGATCCGGCGCTCCCGAGATCTCTAGGCGCGTGTGCTACCGCTTGAGCCAACGCCGCCCTATTTCGTCACTCTCTATCCTGCCTCGATTACCGGCGTGGCGAGGGACGTTGTTCCTCGTTACAACTCCCCGCTAGAGTCGGATTATCGTCCCGATTTCGACTCTACCAATCCACCGCAGGCTCGCCGGTAATGCAGGAACTGGACTCAACACACTATTCATCTCGCACTTCAACCAAAGAGCTAAAAATACTTCTTAAAACTGATAAACCCATGCTCTTTACACAAACACTTACATTCTTTCATCTCATTTCATTCCATTTCACACGCTTCATATCTAGCACACTTACACGAACAATTTTATACTATTTCTTTGTATTCTGTTCTTAAAAATGTACAAAATAATGTAAAGAAATAAAAACATATCTCTCTCTCTCTTTGTTTTTTCATAAAAGTACATTAAAACAACTGTGCCCCTATAAAATTATTTAAATTTTCAGATATCGCCAAAAAGGGTCTGATTAAAAAAAAATTTTCAGATTTGCATTATGACGAAAAAAAAAGTAATTATCCTTCGTAAACCGAAAGGTGATAATGTTAATTATGAACAAAAAATACTTTTCTGGCATGTGTATTCAAATAGCGAAATTTTCTCGAATAGCAGTAAAGATCAAAATCAATGGTTTTTCGGTGATTTTCAATTAGTCGCTATTTTGTCAGTTTTTAAACGATTTAGGCTAATCACCTCTCAAAATGTTTGTTTTGGATAGATCTTCAATTTAATTGTTGAAATTATTTTTTTGTTTGGTTGTTGAAATCCATAAATTAGAACTAGAGTTATAGGACTTGGAAGTTAGCCTATTTTTTTAAAAATCCCTAAGTTGGCACTATTCTATGTATTAATCTTAACCTAATCAAGCCTAAAAGTTAGCTTAAACATTCGAGAAAAACACCCTAAAGTTTTGGTCTGCTCCTAGACGTTTCGAAGCTGTGACTTTTAACGTCAGATTCGGCTAAAATTAAGCATCATTACACATAATATGCTTTTCTTCCCGATGCTTATGCGTATACCTGCGTATACCTGCGTATATCATTGGGAGCCGATATTCATAGCTTCTTTATAATTCTTAAGATCACCCATTAGTTTGGTTAAGGTGTTGAGCCTGGGTTAAATTTGTTGCTAACTATATTTAATTCATATTTTTTAGAAATGTCTTCCGCTCAGTCTGGGGGTGGGCATGTTTAAGGTACATTTTAAGCCCGGATAGAGTAAAGAAGACGGTCCGGATCTTTCAGAAAGCCGTGGCAAGTGACTAAAAATACTTATTTATATAGTGAAATGTCTCAGTAGCATATCTTGTTATCTGAGTTCAAGAGATATCTTGCAGATATGATAAAATCGTCTAATATATCCGATACTTCACTTTTGGGAGCAATTGGATACGTACTCGTATATCTAGAGTAGCTGTCTGTGAGTGCCACGATGAACTTGTAGTTGAATGGAAGTGTTCAAAGATGTCTTGTAATGGTTGTTCGGCTTTATGTCTGGTTAAGCTAACAGGCAGTTTATTGAATTATCCTATAACGTAGACTTCACATTCTTTTAATTTTTCATCGTAGTCTTTTAGATTTAGATTGTTGATCTCTGGGTATATTTTCTCAAAACTCTTGTTGAGATCAATGAAGTAGTGGCCTAGCCTTTGATGCCACTAAAATACTTTTTTATTTTCTCTAATCTCTCATTCCGGCTGACACTTTCTTCAAAACTTGTAATCTTTGTACTGGAGCTCATTGAGTCTAATGTTGAACTTTCGTTTGAGTCTTTCTCATTAAGGTTGAAGGTGACTGTGATTGCTTATACTTATTCTTCCTTGTGGATAGATTCACAAAGATCATTTTGCTTTTATTTTTCAACTTAACTTTGTCGTTTTCAATCTTTAGTTCTATTATCCAAAACGTTCCGTTGTGTAAACCTGTAAGTATAACTTTTCTCTTTTCTGTATCGTAAATGTCTACTTTTTCCTTGTCCATATATATTTGCATGCCTTTTTCTCCAAACATTTTTAGTGACAAAATATTATTCAATAAGCTCCCTGCGTAGATTACATCGCTTACAATGTATAACTCATTGTTCTCCATTCTAATTTTAACCAATCCTTCTTGACTTAACAGGCTTGCTTTGCTTTTGTAATTCACACATTTAATGACATATTTATTTTTAGCATTTAATTTATTAAAAATCAACCTAGTATTCGTAAAGTAATCTGTTGCCCCTGGATCTGCAATGAATTTCTCGAATACATAATCGATATCGCTACATGAATTTTTATGAATAATTTTATCTAAGTGTAAGAAATCAAATTCTTATGAGTGATTTTCCTTGCCTTTAGCATTTCCGCGCCTCTTTGGATGCGGGCTCTGACTACGCCTTCTTTCGGGCGTCACCAATCTAAATAGTTACCTGAAACGAAACCTCGATGGTCTCCTTGAACTTTTCTTTTCCGGTTCGCATCTGGTTTATCGCTCTTTCTTTCACTATCTTTGTTTTTAGGACAAAATCGAACAATGTGATTTTCCAGCTTGTTGCAGGCGTAGCAATAGGTATTTCTTTGTTGCGACAGTTTCTCTTTTCTGAAATGCGTGGATAAATGAATCAACACTGAGTTTAATAATATAATATAGTTTTATAAAATTTTATAAAGTATATGATTGTTCCGCAAATAGCCTAATCGGTACGTCCGACTACATCGGAGTCTTACAGTCAAAAGAGAGTATACAGTAGAGAGCAGCCTAGTCTCTACTCGAAGAAGAGTATATACAGTATAGTTGGCGCTCAGAGTATATATGCGAGGCATGCGCGGTATGCTCGCTCTCGCATGCGCTCGTCTCGTGGTACGAAATCGTCGTTAACTAGGAGATGGAGCGACGAGTACCGTTTTGGTACATAATCAAGATTATAGTACTTACTACATTACAGCATGCCTCCTTAAATTTATAATCTTGATCTTCAACAGTAACTTTCAATTTCGCATAGATTGCATTTTTTATTAATCTTATTCAAAATGACATTAATGCAATCTATGATGAGAATAATCAGTAACAAATCCACCTAGAACAGTTAATATGATAAATACTTACTTCAGTGAAGTAGGAGCTAAACTAAGCAAAATACGAAAAAACTTTAGAAAATATAATATTGAAGTTACCGGAAAATAAAAACCAATCTATTTTTATAAGACCTACAAATTCTGCAGAAATAAAAAGAATCATAGTCAATATGAAAGACAAAGCTGGAAGGGTAGATTAATACAAAGACACTAAATTTGGTGTGTATTTGTTATAACCATTATTTCATATATTTATTTTGTGCATTGAAAAATATGTGTGGCCTGAAGCACTTAAGAAAGCACACATTGTACCAATTTACAAAGCAGAGGATAAATGTAAAGTCTCGACTTATAGCCCTATATCTTTGATATCAAATTTAGCAATAATTTTTGAAAAAATAATTTTTGATAGGGTATATAATTTCTTAGTCAAAACTAAAATATTAGCCAAACAGTAGTTTTAATTTGTCAGATGATAAGGATCTACGGATGCTTAGAGTATAAAACGAGTATGATGTATAAAAATATAGATAAAAACAAACTTATAATTGTAAGATATTTGGATCTCGCAAAAGCCTTTGACACAGTAGACTACAATATTTTATTAGATAAACTAGTTTGTTATGGAATTAGAGCAACGGCAATTGCTTTGTCTAAAAGTTATCTTGGTGGAAGACAACATAAATTTAAAATTAAAAATAATGTTAGCGATTATGGTGATATAACGACTGGAGTCCCACAGGGAAAAATTTTAGGACCTTTATTATTTTGTGACATTTAAGCCAGTCGTTTTACGTGCGGGCTATGCCTTGAGCTTCCCCACACGGCCCCCCATCGGGCGCGGGCCGAGATACGCTCAACAATAGTCGAAAACATAAAATATTTCGTTTTTATGTTTTATAAATTAACGAAAATTATGCCACTTAATAATGCCACCTGCCCCTCTACTTCACCTCCCTCAATTTTCTTTCCCATAATATATAATTAGAGTATTTCTATATGTTCCGTTTGTTAATACTTATTTTAATAACTACATAGTGTTTTCCACACTACCCAAGAGTTACTGTCAAGTACATTATAACGTATTTATTTAATGTACTTTAGGCGCGTTGATTTTTTATTTGTTTTGTTTATATTATTATTTAAAAAATTACGAATAATTTTATATAATTTTATGACATAATGAAATTATATAAAATTATAGTTAATGCCAAAAATAGATTTTGTTTTAAAGTTAATAATATGTATTTAAAAATTAATTATTAACTACTTTTGACATTTAAAATTTTTTACATAATAATTTAAACAAAACCGTGGAATCATCGCCTAGAGACCACGGGAGTCTTAGAAACCAGTCCTCTTCCCTTTAGACTCCATCTATTACCATCCCCCGTCCAGCAGAAACACTTTTACTTTAAAAAAGTGTACAAATAATCATATACATTTTACAAATCAATTAAATATTATTATATCATGTCCTATAATAATATGAAATTAACTTACTATATTAAATGATTATTTGATTGACAGTTTTGTGTTGTTTTCTGTTCTTGTTTCTGTTTGTGTAATTTAAATCACTAAAAAATAATTTAAAAGATTATAAACATAATGGTGTCACTTACAAAATAGTTTAAAACAATTTGAAAAAATAGTTAAAAAGAAGAAGTATTCGCAAGCGTGAACATTTATGATTAGAAGAGAAAATTGGATATTTTTATAAATTAAAAAATAAATTAATAATAATAAAAGTAATGTAATTTGACATTCTGCACCTGAAAAAGATGATAACTATGAGAAACTGTGGAAATTAATGATCATCAATATAAATAAAAACATCGCTAAAAGTGAAACGCTTTGCTTTTCACATATGGCACTCGCCGATATAAAAAGGTTCGCTGATGACCACACACATAGACGCACATACACACATAAAGTATGCAGATATTCAAAAATTGTTGATAAATTCATTAAACTGTAATTGGGTAAGACTTGACGATGAGAGGAAACGTCGTCTTTTTTTCCTGTTCTTATTACCGGTTGTGTTATCGGATGGTATTCTTACGAAACAGATCAATTTTTCAGATTCGTCAATTGCATAATCTAAATAAAACTACTCAGTTTCATTCGAATACTATTAATGATCTGCTGCAGCAAAAAATAATTTGGAATTTTATTGACCATTGATTTGTGTATAAAAGCTTTAGGGATTGTAATAATAATAACATATAAAATATATAAGTTAATAATACGATTAGAAAATAATAATCAACGGGACCTTTTTCGCACATTATTCCAGCACATACTTAACCATTCCTGATAAATGCTGCACTAAAAAGGTAAAAGAAAGTAGAGTAAAAACATTCTAAAAATTTAGGCTAGGTGTAGTGTAGAATATAGTATATTCAATATATATAGTGTGTTTGAGTGAAAAAAAGTTGATTTAAGCGAGTATGACATGTAATATAAGGTTTTTTAAAAAACTTAGGCTAGGCGTAGTGTAGAATATAGTATATTTAATATATATAGTCAGTTTAAGTGTAATATAAGCGTAAATTTATTTATTGTGTAATTAAAAATTTAAGTGTAAAAAATTAGTAAAAGTATGCGTATATATACATTGACTAGGTGCTAAATTAAATTGTAATTCATATCTTAAAAAATATTCTTATAGAAAGAGAATAATAATTAGATTGTTTCTTTTATGTATAATTTAAGTACATTTTTTCTTTGAAAGCTTTTTAAAATTTGGTGATGCTAGAATATATAGTGGACTATATAGGTAAGTAACCCTGTTGAAAATATATACCTGGATATCCAGGTGGATTTTCCATATGGATAATCTATATGGATACATGTGGATTTCATATGAATTTATGGAATCCCATGTGGATATTCCATATGGAAATCCACATGGATATCCGTCTAGTTTTTTAAATAATTAAAAAGTAAATATTTGCTTAAATTAGTTAAAGCTTAAATTTCGACAATAACGAGTAACTTGTTGAGGAACTGTGATCTTATCCTTTTTTTATCAAGCATCTTTATGTCATTGTTAGGGTAATAGCGAGTTTACTGAAATAACAATGTGATATTGCAAAAAAAACACGGGTGCTGGCTTACTCTCCCTTCACGGGGGAGATCAGTACAACCGACTATCGCAGCAGAACTGTCTGATTTTATAGAATTGATTACATTTGGAAAATATTAATTGAGACAACTTACTTGATTCTTGTAGACGAAGGTAATTGTTGACTTGATCCGAAACAACACCAAAATATTTGCAGAATTAGAATGACTCTCTCTAAAAATCAGTTGGGCTTCCTTCCTTCAAAACAATTGGATAAGATATCAAATCAATTAAAACTTAATGGGCTGAATTCCTTTTTTATGACTTTATTCAGTAGGGTGACAAACTTCTAATACACAATACTCCACGTTAAACTTTGACCACAAAACACTAATCGAAACTTTGACTAAAACTCTAGTATCAAACTCTAAATTGAACTCGATGCGGTTCTCAAAATGAACAAATGCGTTCTTTTTTGAGGAGCGTACACACTGGAATGAATTAGTCGGGGGAGGCAAGCTTGAAGAAAGCATCACGGCTTTCTCCCACACAAGGTCATTACTTCTCCATACTCCGCACTTCAGCTTAGCCGCGCTCTCTCTCTTACTCATTAGGCCTTATGGGCCTGTACTACAGTCAACGGCTAAACTGCAGTGTTGGCTATGCACGCGCGCTTCAGCCGAAGGAGGAGAAATTGTTTTGATTTTGGGTTTCTTCGTGTATTCGTTAAGCGTCGAAGTTTCTGGATTTTTCCGTTGGCTTTGTTTGATTCTATATAATGATTCTGAATATTCATCCAGAAACTTTGTCACTTAACAGTCATCTTCCCTTAAATTGTCAAGATGGTAAGAAGTGAATTGTTTTGCTACACCTGCTAGCGCCATGTGCATGTAATCGGGAATAAAACCATCAATATTATCGAATTTTAAAAAATTAATCAACGGCGATGGGTATTTAATACCAAAAACAGGATTCTTTGGATCCGCATCAAGCATTAGGGCAACAGTTTCATTGTGCGTTCGAAGTTCATATATTTCTTTTTGTAATGGAAATTTCATAATTCCATGATATTCGCCAGGATGTAAGCACCAATTACATGGATATTTGCCATTGTATTGCGTTAAACCTTGAACTGGAGCTCAATCTACAGAATCTACACAACATGAAATTACGTAGAGTTTAGCGTGACGTTATTGCTCTTGTCCATGAAGAGTAATCCGTCATTTATTGATAAGATCTACAAATTTATCCAAAAAAACAGTCATATCAGGTTTCTTTTTCGTAAACATTAATCCACAAACTACCAGTTGCTGTGTTCTGATGTGTTGGGGTAATTCAGTTAATTAATCTTACCACCAATTACGGAATCAATTAAAAAAAATTAATATATTGAAAACGTAAAATTGAAAATTGGGTTGACATATTTTGGTGTTATTCTCCGGATGGCAACAACGCCTAAGAGGTACATCCCACTCTTGAATGTTGTGTTATTAATAATTTTATTTTATAAAAATATTTTTTTCAGTACATTACGTAAATAGTCACGTATGTAGTCACGCAATTAATTGCGTAATTATTGCATGAGTAGTCGCGTGATTAGTTCCGTAATTAATTTCAAGATAAATTGATTCATTACATATTTACGTGAGTATTCACGTGCGAAATCACGTCATTAATTGTAATTACGTGAGTGTCCATGTGAGTGTTCACGTGAGTTTTTTTAGCAGAGAAGTTGCGTGTTCCATCCTGTAATTGGCAAGACAAATATCAGTTTTCCTTTTAAAATTATCATGTGATAGTCACGTACTTTATATTCTATTTCATTGAAATTTAATATATATATATATATATATATACGGCGCAGGAGGCGCAAAATCGAGACCAGAATAGAGTAGTCACAATAGAGTTGCCGACAGGGAATTTGGTCACGACAGGTACCACGACAACGACGACAAGGACAACGCCGACAACTACGGCGGACAAAGGCGAATACGTCTGGCAAAACGGAATGTTCCGCAGTGTGAAGGCCACTGCACCACGCGCAGTCATAGGCGCAGCGGCCGACCCCAGCAAAACGCTGCAACAACGAACAACCGACCGCTTAACCGAGGGTACGGTGACGACGAGCGTTGCAGCGCACAATACGCTCAGAACCACGAAGTATCAGCGCAGATTTCGGTAGCTCAGAACGACCTGCTAAGTCAGTCGATAGCTGAGAATACCGCGACGATGAGGGCACTGATATGCAAGATGGAGGCCATGATGTCACAATGGCCGACTAACATAGCTTCCAGTACAAGGGTGGAACCACCAGCAAGCGAGAGTAATCTACCGAACTCACGCAGAGCAGGTCATGTGAATTTCCAAGATACGTAAGGTATCGATCACATAAACCACAGCAGCTTCCGCGAAGACGCGGGTGCGGTGGCTGGTGGAGCTTCCAACCCCTGGATCCCAGCGAATCCTCTCTATTCGCAACCCCCAGTAGTTGCTAGGGGGGGGGAGGAATGCGACGAACGCGCATACGCAAGCACTGAACGAAAGTAGCAACTACGATGGGTCGCGAAGACAAAACAACAGACCCATCGGTCCTGCGGTGAACAAATGGGGGTTTAAGTTCACCAGGGACTCGTCACAGAGCGTCGAGAACTTCCTGCAACGCATGGAAGGACGCAGAATGCTAGACGACCTGTCCGATGCGCAGATGTTAGCGTCATTACAAGAAGTATTGACGGATAATGCGTACGAGTGGTTGCAGAACAGGCTCTCCGAACAGGGAGAATGGTCTAGCTAGGACGATTTCTGCGAGTGTATCAAGCGATGGTACGGGCAGACACAAGGCTACCAGCAGAAATTACTAAGTGAAGTAATTTCGAGGACGCAGGGGCCTGGCGAACGCGTGCGGGTGTACGTGAATAACCTGCAAGGTATAATGCGGAGGATGGTTCCCCGACCAGATACTAGCCAGCAACTGGATCGGATCTATCACAACATGCTGCCTAGTCTCAAACGCGGGCTCCGTTTGAGACTAGGCAAAGGCAAAGATTTCTCAACCGTGGAGCAGTTGCTCGAGGCAGCAGTCGAAGTCGAGGCCGCTCTAGCATGCGAAGCCTCGTATCGAGCACCTCCGAAGCCCGGTGTAGCAATCGTCCCCGAATGCGCATTTAAGGACGAAACGCCGAAGACTGGCGGTAAAACGCCGGTGGCAGCCATGGGGTTTGCGTAACAAACCGACACCCTGCCCTTATTGGTTGACGCCATAGGCAAGCTATTCGACTCGAAGCTTGCAGCAATGGCGCAGCACGCCAACGCTGAAGGAGGCAACAAGAAGTCAGCCCCTCAGCGAGGACGCTCCGGACCTAGGAAAGAGAGAGGCAAGTCTCCTAGTCCGAAGCGCACAAGCCAGAGGTCTGGCGAGAATTCCGGACAATCAGACCAACGAGAGCAAAGGAAGCCAATAGAATGCTTCATATGCCGTGGAAAAGGTTACATTACCCAAGAATGCCCCTTGGGTAAGGGAAACGGCAAAAAGGAGGAGTAAATACTAACCCGTCGACGTCACCGCGGAAAACGCGCGCGCAAAAGGACTGCGGACCTAAAGTAGGAATTTTATATTCTTAGGTATGAGTCCAGAAGAGCTGCAAGCGGCCTTTGAGCGGGTGATGGCCGCCTTAACCCGCGAGGAGGAGCGGCCACACGTAGTCATCAGGAAGGTGGGCGAGAGAGAAGATCCCTGGAGCGCGTTTCCTCCTGATGACGAGGTGGAGGCATACTTCGCCCCGGATACCGAAGAAGAGGAAGAGGGGGCGTTGGCGATATGCCACCAAAATCCACCTGCGCTGGTTACTGGCGTGGGCGAGATCACCGCTATGGGTCTACGCCGCCCACGTGCGCCAGAACCAGCGTCGTCGCGGATCGGGCGACCCGTATCTGCCCGACTGCAACGCGAGCCTGTCCTCCGCGAATGGAGGAGATGGAGGAGCCTTCGAGCGTGGAGACAGCCGAAGCGGCGTAGAAACTGCACCGCGCCAAGCTGGTAGAAGCACTAGAAGCCTCGCTGGGCACGCACCGGCTGGAGACGGAAGCGTACCGACTATATACGCAGTCGGTGCGCAAGCACGGCGATGCCTTCCGCCGGTGCGCCGACAAATGGGCGCGCCTGCTTGAAGAGGGACGAGCGGCATTTTACGCCGCAGAAGAGGCGAGGCGAAAGGTCGCTGAACGGCGCAAGCGGGAGGATCGCGAACGACAGCTGGCTGAGGAGCGGCGCCAGCGAGAAGAAGCCGAGCGCGAGGTCGCCAAGGCAGAGGCAGCCCTCGCCGAGGCCAGAGCCTACGCGCGCCGGTTCCAGGCATCTGGGCGTACTAACGCGCCAGAAGCAGAGCGGTGTCCCTGCACGGAGAGCGCGGTGCGCGTAGCGACATCGGGAGCCGCAGACAAGACGTCGCAGAAGTCCTGCTATGTCTGCGGACACCCCAATGTTGCAAGTAACAAATGCCTAAATATAAGGCTACATAAAGCGAAATAAAAGCCGAGGCACAAGGACAGCCAAAAGAGCGTGGTGTTCTTTTATTACCCTAGCATCCCCAAATCCCTTATCGCAAAGCGTAATATGACAATTCGTCGCGAACGTACGAGGGTAGAATCGACATCTGGTCGATAAATCGATTCTAGGGGGGGGGGGGGGGGTAACGAGTTGAGCACCGCAGCCAACTCGTAGCGGTATGAGTACCGCTGCGCCGCTACGAAACCGCGTAGAGTCGCGTGCGCGACAATAAACACGTGCGAATTCGGCAATAGGCGCGAAAGAGATAGAGAGAGCGAGCGCGCGGGCTAATCCTTCAGGAGCGCGCTCAGATAGCTCTCGGCCTTCGATAGATAAACACGCGACTTCGCTAACGTTTTCTCCAAGGTTTCGCGAGTTTGCTAGTGCTGTGCTGTTTCCAGCAATTAGACGTGCATTTGTTTGTGTGTGAGTGTGACGCGGATCTACGAGGTACCAGCCTTAGCCCAGCGGTCCAGGGTGGTACAAAGTCTTGCGGCCTGTTCAGGACTACGAGCGTCTTCGACGAAGGTTCGTGTGGCGCGCAGTGCATGAGAGAGAGAGAGAGAGTGATTGTGCGAGTGTAGATCATCCATGCGAGGGTGATCCAGCGCTCGCGACCTTCACGTCGATACACACGTGCGAGCGCGAATATTCTAGCGTCGCGGCGAGTCGCAAAGTTGTTGTCGACTCGCGTATTATAATTTTATTTCTGTAAAATCATGTTTATTTCGCGACTTGTAAATATAACATTAGTCTTTTGATTTTACGTGATTTGTCGTCATTTCGAAACCTTGCTCGTTATCTCCGATCCTTGTTCCTTCCTGCGAATACCGCCGCCTCCGCGGGCGTTATCTATTAATTATTATTTAACGCAGTTGAGCAGCCGTGCCGCGCCAGGTAGCGCGTAAACCTAGTAAACAGAAGTAGCTGAGATAGCTACATGGACCGGTGGTGTTTCGCGGGCGGAGAGGAATCCTCCGCCGCATCGAGGGAGCGCGATCCAGTTGTTTGAATAATTATTCGCTGCTCGAACCCACACCCCGTTACATGGTTTTAATAAAATTAATATTATACATACTTTTTTATATGATGTTGATTCATTATTATAAATAAATTTTTTTTATGAATTTACATGGTTATTGTTGATGAGATTTATTAATTTAATGTAAGAAAATAATCTGAATAAATATAATGCTTTGTATACTTGCATTTTGCATAATCCTTAATATTTAATACGTATAAAACCAAATTTTATACATTTATTTATATACAAATCACAAACACATTAATCAAGTTAAGTGGTTTAATCATGATCCTTTACACTTTGTGTATACAAACGTAACATTATTAAAAATGAATACATTATTTTACGTAAAATATTTCTGTACTGCAAGAATTTTTTTATTAATAATTAACAAAAGTTTAAGTAGTAAATAGCCTGATCATGGTAAAATAATATAATAAACAATAAATATCGACTAAAAATTTGTTTTTGAAAAATACCAATAGATATTTTCTTACCATTTCCTCATCTTCTGTATCCTCATCAAGGTTATATCGTTCGGATGTACGCTTTGAATAGGTACATCACCAGCCAATAAATAATTTTGTAATTCATTATAGAATATTACATTTTTAAATGTTCACGGAATGTATTAGGTTATTATTATATGTATAATATCTAGATTGCAATTTTGATTTCTGCAACTATAAAAATGTTGCATAAATATACTATACAAAAATAAGAAAACTTTTTTTCAAACCTATATTATAAACGAATATGCATCTGAATCGACAATCACTGCGATTATTTATTGAACTAATTGAACTGAATGTTTTTAGTATTGTTTACATGATGTAAGGTTATACTGAATACAACACAGGTACATTCTCATTAGGTCCGTTACACGCTTCAAGGAACAGGAACAGATAAAAGATTTAACATAGGTTAGTATATCAATATTGTAACGGGGTGATACTTGACGTGAGAGGAGAAAATCACAAAAGGAGATGCCGGAACCGAGAATCGATCCGGTGCTCCCGAGATCTCTAGGCGCGCGTCCTACCGCTTGAGCCAACGACGCCCTATTTCGTCACTCTCTATCCTGCCTCGATTACCGGCGTGGCGTGGGACGTTGTTCGTCGTTACAGGATACACCGGAGATAGCTCTCGGCCTTCGCTAGGTAAACACGCGACTTCGCTTATAGAATTCCAAAAGCTTCGTGATATCGTGTGCTGTGCTGTGTCCAGCGGATCGAGATGTACTTTGTGAGTGAGTGAGACGCGGAGTCCGGAACACCCGTGCGACATCGAGCCTCGTCTACGTGAGCACACGTGACGATACCCGGTGCCGCCGTAAAAATCCTGACCAACAAGGCCAGCCTATCACCGACATCTCACGACTCGCTTTATCTCTGTGCGCACACAGGATAAAGAGAGGAACGAGACGGGCGACGAAGATTTATGAAGCCGTGCGCACACGACTCCATAAATCTGAGGGATAACCTCAAAACCCCGTTGCACTATCGCGGACGTTACTGTGCGCACACAGCAGTCGAGATCGTTGTTACGCGACACATTCGGATCGGCGTAGCCGTACGCACACGACTTCACCGTACCGAATGAATTCCTAACCTCAAAACCCGCCACCGTACCGGAATACCGTAGCCGCGAACACCGAATCATTCTTGTAACGAGATTGCGTAGATATTCTTGTAAATTGTCAACTGCGTTAGTTTAAACAATTCTATTTGTAAAGGCGAAATATTTTTAACAAGACGCATAATTGATTTCTGTTTCAGCCGAGATTTAACAACTGATTCCCAAATTGCTATTCTTTACTTAAGAAATATATTTTGTTATTATTAATATAAAAACAGACTCATTTCTTGCCCCTTTCCCCTATCCAGATCCTGGAACCGACTGAATATCCAGTCTCTTGGGGAAAGTTAAACCGTTACAAAATAATAATACGCGAGTCGCCAACAACTTTGCGACTCGCCGCGACGCCAGAATAATCGCGCTCGCACGCGTGTATCGACGGGAAGGTCGCGCGCGCTGGATCACCCTCGCATGGATGGTATACACTCACACATGCACTCTCTCCCATGCACTGCGCGCCACACAAACCTTCTCTCTCTCGTCGACATCGTTCCTGATCCTGGACAAGCCGCCAGACTTGGTTACCGCACTGGACCACTAGGCTAGGACAGGAATACCTGGACTCCGCGTCTCACTCACTCACAAAGTACACCTCGATCCGCTGGACACAGCATAGCACACGATATCACGAAGCTTTTGGAATTCTATAAGCGAAGTCGCGTGTTTACCTAGCGAAGGCCGAGAGCTATCTGAGCGCGCACCTGAAGGATTAGCCCGCGCGCTCGCTCTCTCTATCTCTTTCGCGCCTATTGCCGAATTCGCACGTGTTTATTATCGCGCACGCGACTCTACGCTGTTTCGGCGCGGCGCAGCGGTACTCATACCGCTACGAGTTGGCTGTGGTGCTCAACTCGTTACAATATATATGAGGAACAAGGAACAGATACAAGGAACTGCGCGTTGTTCTTCATATATATAAAGATACACTAAAGGAATTTCGTTGCGGAACGCACTTATATACGCTGAATCTCAAATAATGTGTATATATATATATATATATATATATATATATATATATATATATATAT
>QLYP01000404.1:91605-117351 GCA_016647725.1 Nasonia giraulti
TATATATATATATATATATATATATATATATATATATATATATATATTAGGGGGTTCCCCCTGCTCGCTCCGCTCGCTAACCCCCATTACTTTTAACATTAATTCATAAGATATTTATTTGATTTAAAATTTTGAATTTATATTAATTATCTCATAGAAATTTGAATAAGGTTACTTTTCGACTCCGGGTTCTGAAAGCCCGTGATATTTTGCGTTTTAAAACAAAGTCGTCTACTTAACATCGAAGAAAGGAATTTTAACATCTAGCGTACCATTTCCTGCGTTTCGTCAACATTATAAAAACTTGATGTCCACGTCCAGGACCCACATAGTGAAAATTCGTGTAAATTAAATTTTTCTTCGGGTTTTCAAAGTTTTGTCTTCTTAATTATTTTTAATACAGTTTTATTTTAAAAAACTAAGATTGGAAAACATACGATTTTCTTACATTTTTTTGGAATATTTTACATTTCATTATACTTTGTTACATTTTCTTACTTTCTTTTTATTTACACTTATAAAGTGAAACTTTCGGGCTATCCTTGCTGGCTTGGCTAATTATTTTAAAATTTGCTCTTCTTTTTAAAATAAATATAAACATTTTATTTAAAATTGTCAAAACTAGACAATTGTAAATAATATGTTAAAATAATATTAGCTTAAGAAGTGTTAAATAATTTTATTCTCTAAGGATAAAATCGATTTTATGCTTAAAGACTAAAATTATTTAACACCTCTTAAAAAAATAGTTGGTAAAGGATAATAAACTCACATCTAAATAGTAATATTACCTACCTATAAATTGAAACTAGCGGGCTATCTAGTTATATTTTATACATATTAATTATTTGTATCATAGTAATAATTTGTATTATGTTTTTTTAAATGATGATGTTATTTTCCATTTAATTTACTTATAAATTATTATTGCTTTAAGTATATGTATAATTATATGTTTGTATACATATGCTATACACACGCATACATGTATACACGCACGTTTAAAATACATATGTATAAGCAGAATTATAAATTTTGTAATACATAAGGTATCACACAGATAATATTACTGGCAAAAGTTAATATAATTGTATTCTTTAGTGATAATTCAACTGTATATTTCAATTATATCAGAAATATCTTTGCAGTAGAAATCGGTAGGTACTACCATTTTTTGTACTTATCTATTAGTTAAATAATAAGAAACAACAAACGATAACACTCATAAAAAATGTTTATTCATTATATATAAATATGTTAATAAAAAATTGAAAATTAAAAAAATTTAAAATATCGGGCGTAAACCTTGTACAATATGTAAGCTGAAAATATTGTGTTTAACACCATAATAATTTATCGATAACCTATTAATACAAAATATTGCATCGAAAATTATGTTAGTGTAATGAAATTTTTATCTAATGTTACAGAATATTTATTTTTGTTAACAAATGAAGAATATACTTTTTACATAATTTCATTTAACATTTAAAATAATATGAATATACATTTTCTATTAAAAAGTTTGTATAAATGTCTTGTATAAAAAAAGTTCTGCAATACCTAGTAAAGGTATTTCTTGAAAATTAAATTTACTTATAATTAAAAAATGTTTGGTATAAGTTTAAGTCACAGTAATTATTCTAATATTGTTTAAGAGCTAATATTTCAATTCATTGCCCAGATTTTAAATATACGTTTGATTGAACTTCGTAATATTTAATAGGTTAAAATAAATCTTTTACTAAAATACGAAATCTAGTTGTACTAAAATACAATTTTAACTGTTTTATAACTTTATTTATTAAAATTTACTTTTAACACTTGGAATTATTATTATTTAATATCTATTACATAAAACTTTACTTATCAACAAATCATTTTGTAATAAAAATGTCATAATTGCTATTTGCATTTAAATAATTGTTAAAGTAGTTTTTTTATTTACTTTTTTTTATAGAAAACAGTATAAGTTCTGGCAACGAAGAAGAATTTTTAATTTTATCTACATACCTATAGACTTCAAATACTAATTTGATAAATAAGAGTATGTGATATGAGTCATTTTTCTATTATTTTTTTAATATTTATAATGTGAGTAAATATGCCGGACTATAACCGAAGCGAAATTGTGGATATTTTATTGATTTTGGGAGAGTGTGAAAGAAATTATAATACAGCAGCACAATTATATCGGAGGCGTTACCCCAACAGAATTCACCATCCATCTCGAAGTACGATTCAGAGGATTGAACAGCGAGAGAGGCGAGGACCTCCAAGACCACGACAACGTCGTAGAGTTATAACGATCGAGAGAAATGATCCACGAGTCCTGGTAGTGCTTGCTATGATTCATTTAGATCCTCACATTTCAATTAGACAAATAGAAATACGATCTGGCATTCCGAGGGAAACGGTGAGAAGAATAACAAGACTCCATCGTTTCCATCCATTTCATATTACTTTGACGCAGGAGCTAACAGAGCGTGATTTTGTGAGAAGATTACGATTTTGCCAATGGGCACAGGAAAGATTACAGAACGATCCACATTTTTTCAGGTGCGTCATGTTTTCCGATGAAGCCACTTTACATAATACAGGTCAACTGAACCGACCCAATTCCCACTATTGGTCGATTGTAAATCCTCATTGGACTCGTGCAGTCGATCAACAACATTAATGGAGTCTTATAGTATGGTGTGGTATTGTTAATGGCTATCTAATTGGGCCTTATTTTTTTACGGTAATGTTAACGGAGATAGATACCTCCATTTTCTGACATATGAATTACCAAATCTGTTAGAAGATGTTGATATACAGACAAGATTGCGCATGTGGCTTCAACATGATACTGCACCTGCTCATAGAAGTTTAGATGTTCAAGAATTTTTAAATCAAACATACCGTAATCGATGGATAGATATTGGACGTGGTGAAGATCATGTTGAATGGCTCCCCCCCCCCTCCCGATCTCCAGATCTCACGAGCCCTGACTTTTATTTATGGGGCCTTTTGAAAAACAGCATGTATGCGAACGCCCCTACTACAAGAGAAAATATGATGGAATGAATCATTAATGCTTGCAGAGAGATACCAAGGCATGTGCTTTTGTCGACTATTGAAAGTTTTGAACGAAGAATTGAACTATGTATTAGAAATAATGGAGAGATTTTTGAACACTTAATTAGATAAAGATTAAATTCTATTTTTTACATGATTTTTTTTCGGCCGTGCTAAAATTTCTGCCTTCATCGGCCGGGCTATGATTATTGCCTTTATCGGCCGGTATCTTCACGCCTTGCCTTTATCGTCCGGTACCTTCACGTCTTGCCTTCATCGGCCGGGCTATGATTCTTGCCTTCATCGGCCGGTACCTTCACGTCTAGCCTTCATCGGCCGGGCTATGATTCTTGCCTTCATCGGCCGGTACCTTCACGTCTTGCCTTCATCGGTAGGATAAAAATGGGACCTGAAAATCCACCCTGCTACGTCCTCGTCGTGGGTCCTGGACATCAAGTTTTTATAATGATGACGAAACGCAGGAAATGGTACGCTAGATGTTAAAATTCCTTTCTTCGATGTTAAGTAGACGACTTTGTTTTAAAACGCAAAATTTCACGGGCTTTCAGAACCCGGAGTCGAAAATATGGGAACTCTTTGAAAAAAGAAAAAATCAATTTGATCTTGAAATGACCTTTAAGGACAGGTCAAATTCGAGGTCGCAGTTACGCACCCCCTCGATATCGTACAATTTATGTCTCTACCATTTTTTTGATTCTGGCGTTGCCAGAAGAATTACGCAGGTGGATTTTGTTGAACTGGGCGCATGACCTTGAGATGACCTTTGGTACCGCAACCAAAAATACCATTCTGAACGTAAAATTGTTCGCTCTTTCCATTCTCGCAATAAAAAAAGGGTTCCTATTTAAAAAATCAAAGTTGACCTTCAAATGACCTTGAAAATCGATCTCAAGGTCAAATTCAAGGTCACCATCTGACGTTCCCCTCGATGTCCTACAACTTTGGTCTCTACCATTTTTTCGTTTAAGGCTGTCCTTGACGAGATATTACCGGTGCCCGTTTAAATTGGGTCACCCTGTATAATACAGTACCTCATAGAAATCTAAATAAATTGCCTTGTATTTTATTCATAAATATTTAATACTTTGAGCATTTATTATTCAGTTTTATATGAGTATATAAATATTTTGTGAAATAAGAACTAAGAATTTTATAAAGTATGTGTTATAAAACTTATTTTCTTAAGTATTTTCAACTTTCGATATTGATGTTGTTTGTTTTCTGAGCGTATATTTTTGTATAATTTTATTATACGTGTCTTTGATTATTGCAATTCTAAAACCATGTTTCATTACTGGTAATATTTGTCGAAAATCACCTCCTAAAATAATTAATTCTCCGCCAAAGGGTGAATCATTATTACATACATCTCTCAAAGTATTATCAACTATCTTTAAAGGTTTCTTTGGAATCATTATAGTTTCATCCCAAATAATTACATCTGCATCTCGTAATTTTCTTTTATCTGATTCTAATTTCAAAAATGCAATGTCTGTATTGTCTAAATCAATAGCAAGTTTAAAAGTTCTATGACTTGTTATACCTTTAGGTAATAAAATAGAAGCTATACCAGTCCAAGCCATTGATATCTGACAATATATATATTTTTTTAATTATAAATTTTTGTGATTTTCTTTTAAGCTTCAATAAATGTTTTCGAACGTTCATATTTCTTTCATAGCGAATAAATAATGTATTAAAAATGTACGAATTAAATATATCATTAAAATTAATATGAGATACTATTCTATTAGAAACATTAAAATATTAGTCATCAGAGTGTAACGATAGTGCTTTCCCTGCTCGGTTAGCTAAACAGTCGGATCCAGGATAGGAGTAGGGAAAGATGCAAATGATTAAATCTGTTGTTGTGTTGTTTAACAATAACAATATATTTCAAACTTCGAGTTTCGGGTTTCGGATCGTCCACTGTATCGTCACGTGGGCTCACGAGGCGATTTCGTGGATGAAGGTCTAACTCTCGCTATCCCTGTAGTAACGTGTGCTAACGATACTACCTGGAGTGAGGCTCGAGTAGAACTGTCCGTTGCGCAGCGCGGTCCGCCTTATAAAGGCGCGCGGCTCGGCTGTGTATAGGTCTGATTACGGCGCGCCGTTCGCATCGCTCACGCCGCCTGGCGCGTCGCCGCGGAGTCGCTCGCTAGCTGCCGTGCTCCGCGCTCGTGCGAATTCGCCTTATGAATGTTGCGCGCGCGCACGCTTCGCGTCGTGCGGATTCGCCTTCTGATTGTTGTGCGCGCGCGCTCGCTGCGCGTGCCGCGTCTAATGTGGCCGACTTCATGTGTATTTATGTTGACGAGACTCGTGTCTCGTCACAAGAGAAAACAAAAACGCGCTTTTCTATTTACCTCATAGGAGGTGTGGAAAAAATAGAACTTTTAATGTAATAATGAATATCACTAATAAAGATAGCATAACTAAGGGGAGGCTAAGGAGGGCTAAGGAGGGGCTGAAGGAGGGCGAGGGGGGCGAGGGGGTCTGATTCTCACCTCGGCTCAAAACGGATATATAATATAGTTGTGGAGTTGTGTGTGTGTGGGGGGGTGTCTGTTTGACAGAGAATGCCCCCCCCACACACACACACAACTCCGCTACGCAGGTCACAAGCCCGGGGCCTCACCACACAAGAGGGAGGAGTAGCAACCTCGTTAAAATAACCAATGCTCATCTGGCCCGGATGACAGAACCTTATTAAAGGGCTCCTTCCTAGGATACAGGATAGGCCAAGAAACCCCAAATATAAATCAATCATGAAACAGAACTTCAAGAAATCAAAATTATCCCTCCTATATCTTCCCCAAAAACATTACCCCCACCTATTCCAGATCGACCACCAACTATTATAAAAAGCAAACCTAACCTTTCAATTTCAAAGTCACCAGGAATTTTATCTCTAAACTGTGAATAGATTTTTTTTTTACAATAATAGATAACAATAAGAACAAATCCTTAAATGTTAAAAAAAAAATAGGATATATTTAGGCGGGGAGGGAAGCGAAATAATCGCTACATTGTCAATTTTTTTTATCTGTAACCTATACTATATTTCAAAGTGATAAGTATACAAAAATCAAAGGTTAAAGCGGCTAATTTGTAAAATTCTGCATGTAAAACTCACTCATTA
This sequence comes from Nasonia giraulti, assembly GCA_016647725.1. Taxonomy (NCBI): domain Eukaryota; kingdom Metazoa; phylum Arthropoda; class Insecta; order Hymenoptera; family Pteromalidae; genus Nasonia; species Nasonia giraulti. The sequence continues at coordinate 97,832 of QLYP01000404.1, forward strand.
TCGACCGACTTTATAATTTTTTTTTATTGCAATTATCCTATTGCAATAATTTGGCCCCCCAGGTGTTACGTCGTACGACGTATGCTTACTATTAGTAATATTTCTTTATTATTTGAACAATTCAATATGGCCTAAATTAAATAAAAACTGCTGAATCTCAATCTTCCAATGCGTCAGTGTCGCTTATGAGTTGAGTTCGCAAAATGCAAAATAATCAATTTTGTAATACGATTTCGATTTACCTTGCAAATCAGCGAAATGATAAATCAGCAATTCGTGACGTTGTAAGCGAGCGCTACTTTTTATGTATACATTTTCCGTAATTTTAAGTTTGTAAATATTGCAAAAATTACACTACGAACGAAGGTTTTAAAAGGCCTTATACGCACTCGAACAAGTAGTTTTTCGTCGTTAATCACGAGCTCCGTATCGCGTCGGTTCGACAATCGGTGACAATTATTTTAAAACTTAAAGCCGCCTAGCAGCAATTATATATTTCTTACGAAGTCTAAATATACAGATTTTATAAACTACAAGTCTTAGCTCTTTTAAATTAAGTGAGAATATTATTTTATATTGAAACGAGATTTATTATTTACTTGCACTTCTAAAAATTATTTGAATAAACGATCGGATTACCGTAAAAGAGATCTTGTGAGTTATATTCATTTACGAGAAAATCCAAACTACCCAGTACGAGTCTACAGCTGCAATCTACTCAACTAGTACACGGTTCAACGTAAAGGTAAGCTTCTCATTTATTTTACTAACAGTGAGAGTGTTAGGCGCAAATTAACAATTTCTTACAGCCTCGCAACTACACATATCATTACGTTCCTATCTATTCAATTTAGGATAGTCACGGCGTAACACAGTAAAGAAAACGGTAGTAAAGTCTGTGCGCAAGGCATATGGCGATACGCAGACTACGGTCATTCAAAAGCCAGGAAAAATGGCTCAGCAGATGATCGCAAAGCAGAAAATCAAGATAGGCTGGGTAGTATTCAGAATACGAGAGATAAAGCGGAATGCACGTCCACTTAACTGCTATAAATGTCTAGGATTTGGACATATCGGCAAATACTGCACAGTAACACAGGATCGAAGTAACCACTGCTACAAGTGTGGAGTCGAAAGACATAATGCAAGAGATTGTAAATACTAACCGCGCTGCGTTCTCTGTCAACAAAGAGGAGCAACAGAGAAAAGTGACCATGCTACTGGTAGCTACACATGCCCAGTATACCGAGCGGTAGTAGAGAAGTTGAAAAAACGAAGATAATGAAGATAGTGCAGTTGAACTTGAATCACTGCGAGACAGCACAGGATTTACTTAATCAGTACGTTCATGAGACGGAGGTCGACGTAGCCATTATATGTGAACCATACAGGGCTCTGGACGAGACATCGTGGGAAACAGACGACACTGGCAGAGCAGCGATCTGGGCATGTGGGAACGTGGCATTCCAGGAAAAAATGTTGACCAGCGAGGAAGGATTTGTTCGTGCAAAGGAATACACGTATACAGCTGCTATGCTTCGCCTAACGCACCGATCGAACAGTTCGAGCGGCAGTTAGATCGACTCGTGCAGGATATTGCGGGAAGTAAGCCAGTAATTATCGCAGGCGATTTTAACGCATGGGCCGTAGAGTGGGGCAGTCAAGGGACATACTAAAGAAGACGAGTACTGCTAGAAGCATCTGCCCTCCTGGACTTGGTGTTAGTTAATCAGGGTAGCACTAACACCTTTAGAAGAAGATACGCAGGATCTATTGTAGACCTGACCTTTGTTAATAGTTGCCTTATTGGCTCAATTGACAAGTGGACCGTGAGTGAACACTACACAAATAGTGATCACCAGGCCATAATAATGGAGGTAAGAAAATCAGAGCAGAGACACAGCGCGAGTACAAGGACCAACACAGTCAGTTGGAAATGAAGGATTATGATAAGGAGATATTCCTACTGGCACTGGATGAATTGCAACTCTCGGGGATGGCGAACGGCAAGGCGGAATAGGTGATGGGTAATATCACACGAGCCTGTGACGCGGCCAAGCCGAGAAGAGTGCCAAATTGTAGACGACCACCAGTATATTGGTGGGACAAAGAGGTTGAGAGTGCGCGCAGCGAGTGTCACCGGACCAGAAGAAGAGAACAACGGGCAAGAAAGAAATACTATAAAGCCGAAAGAGGCCAGGAAATAGTAGATGCCCGCGGACAAGAAATGAAAGACGCTAAGAGGAAGCTTAAGAAGACAATCCGTGAAAACAAGCGAAGGTGCCTTAAAGAACTACAGGATGAGGTCGAACAGGACCCTTGGGGTCGACCATACAAAATAGTAATCAAAAAGATTAAAGGAAGCTACATGCCCCCTCCAAAATGCCCGGAGCTATTACACCGGGTAGTGACCACACTGTTCCCCAGGCAACTGGAAGAAGTTTAGACATCATCTTTCAAAAATTTCAGATTGATCGACCACCTGGATACGAAGCTATTTGATTTTGAACTACGAAAAGTTGAAATACCCCATAGTGCGACGGCACAGTGTATAAAACTTATACTTGCCATCGGGGCGCTACCGCGCTCCTTGATAAAGCAGCAAAAGTTGGCACTGCTCTATCACGGTTGATGCCAAATGTAGGAGGGCCAACTCAGAAGCGAAGGTTACTTTTACCTAGTGTAACCACATTGATTATGTTATACAAAGCCCCAGTATGGGTAGATGCGATGCGGGTAAAATCGTATGCACGAAAGTTGACAACCGAGTATTGGCGAAGTGCACTGAGAGTGGCGTCTGCTTACCGTAAGGTATCGGACGATGCTGTCTGCATTATAGCAGGCATGCCGCCCATTGTCCTCTAAGCGTTGGAAAGAAAGGACGTATTCAAAACTAGGAGACGATCGAATGACAAAAGCCAGAAAGAGATCTGGGATGCCGCAAGAAAGAAGACGATGGTTGAATGGCAAACAAGATGGGACGCTAGTGGCAGGGTACGATAGACTCATCGCCTTATACTAAGGATAGAAGACCGGATTGGAAGAAGACATGGGGAAGTTAACTACTACCTCACGCAGTTTTTGACTGGGCACGGATGTTTCCAGACGTACCTGCATCGGTTTAAACTAGACGACTGTCCGAACTGCCTAATATGTTTCAGATCAGAGTAACTTCTGAGTCAATTATGACGGCTATGCTTACTATAGAGGATGGATGGTACGCAGTCAGCAACTATGCAGCAGACATTCTCAAGAAAGTCAGAAAAGACAAAGAAGACAGAAGAAGACGAAGAGGTTGAGTATGTACGTGTGTGTGTGCGACACAGAAAATAAAGGATGATTATAGTGATGACGACCACATCAACCAGAAGCAGGCAAAAGTCTTTTGCCCCCCCCCTCCCCCTGCGAAGCATTGCTTGACGGTGGTACCGCGGGGTTCAGGGGCATAGAAGATAAAGTTAAGCACCTTTACCGAGGGTCGATAAAGGTAAAGATGGCGTTCCTTTTTACGGCTGGGTATTATCTCACCTGTGTTAAGTCACGACCCGATCTATTAATATGTTATTGTACTTTGCGTTGATTCTGCTATCCGCTCTGCTGCTAGTGTTGTCAGGAACAATCGGCTAGTTGTGTGCAGGGATAATAATAAGATATAACTCACGATTGTACTTTTAATTAAGAATTTATTCTTTATACTGTTAGATCGATATCGTAATCGGGCGTATTCGTTAACTCCGCTGAGCTACTTATTATACGCACTCATCATTTGTGTGCTTACAGGCTTATTACTAAATATTACAATACGTCTCAGGACACGCCCCCGACAAGCTGGTTGCCTACTAGTACAATAGCAACTTAATTATACCACAGATTAACAAACAATTTTGATTATTTATATACGCAACTTATTAAATTCTTAGCAACATCCTTTAATTTTCATAAAATTCTAGAATATTTGATTTGAATTCTGACGTAGTTGTTTCTGCTCGTAATATTTTGTTTAATTTATTATCAACTTGTATGAATATTCTGGAATTTCATTTACATTAACATTATTAAATCTACTATTCTTCGTAGTTACATAACTTAAATTAAAAAGAACATTAGTTTATTTTAAATTAGAAATTAAATTTATATTATACCCTAATCTATTCTAAAATCCTAGCAATATAAATATATCAAACATTAATATAGATGTCCTATTTTACGTAGAATAACAGTAAAGGGTTTGAATATTTACCAATTATAATTACAGCTGCCTATTCTAGAATGGCTTCAATGAAAATAATGATATATTCAATTCCGGTTTAGATTTTACTTTTGATTCTATTGGTTGATTTGTATAGGTCCTTGAATTGGGTGGATGGATAGGTATAGGTGGGGATATTTCTTTCTTCGGGCTAATAGGATTTTTCACCACTATTTCTTGTAGCTGGATATCTTGAGAATTTGTATGGATGATAATAAATATCATTATTATTGCTGAGCTGATTTATCCAAATTTGACCAGTTTATCTATAAAACGATTCCAAGTGCTTCCAGCAATATTCATCAACGTATTTTTGGGTAATAGATTGGCTATTAAACCTCCTTGAACTGTTTCTTCTCCTTGCATTCCTCTGGCTATCATGTTAAGTAAGGATGCTCTTATAGGAAACATTATATGCTGCTGTAATTTTTAAAGATCTTTTTGTGAATAAATTCCACTGGTTGCCAATGAACTTAACTTTTCTGGTTGCCATACGATTTTGGTTGACGGTTTCAAAGTCTTGATGATGTTATTGCTTTTTCTTAGCGCAGGCATGAGATTGATCCAATTATCGACAATTTTAAAATATTGTGGTACGTACGATAGAGTTGCAGTTTATCTGCGTACCTTTCTTTAACAGTATTCGGGTTTTTAGCGTGAGAAATATTGTTTTGTTTCCTGATGAGACTGTCAGTTGTGTATAACAATAGTCAGTATGATAAATCTTTACTTCGACTGGCGTGCACTTAATGATGTGTATAGCCTCGCCTGCTAGTCTGGCAATATACCCAGGTTTTTGCATAATGTTGTAGGCAAATTCATCGGGTGAAATGGATGCGAGAGAAAAGAAATTATGAATAACTTTTCTTTCTAATTCACATTCTTCGTTTAGCATATTTAAATATAAATTTCTAAACTGACCCCTAAAATATTTTTCTACGTATACAAATTTTGAATTTATGTAAAAAGATTAAAATTAACTATAGGCTTTTTATTAAGCATATCTTCCTGAATTAATAACTGATTATCAATTTCTTCGCAAATGAACAATTTCGGATCTTCTGTTTTACATAAAATCCTACCGCAAATCGTTATCTTTTCTCTACTAGTTAACGTGAACGATATTTCATTATTACTTATTGTATAAATTGTCTCGTGATTTCGTGAAATTATTTTTGTAGCTACTCCTCCATATAATGTCATACTTATTTTTGAAACAACTATCAGTATTTATTACTGACCAAAACGTATGGCTAGCTTGTATATCAATACAATGCTGCTCCGAGAATTTACATACTGTCCCTGAACTTAATCTTCTTAACATCACTCTATGAACCAAAACTATCCGAATATTCTGCACCTGTGCATTTCTTTTCTTTAATACCTCCCGCAAGTTCGATTCCTGTTGATTTGGTTGAGTATACTTTCAAATTAGCTATAGTAGAAAATTATCATATTTGAATATTCCCGTTTCATGGATTGATTTACAATTATCATGGCTTATATCATAAATATATTCTTGTACGCCTTGTTCTACCGCACCTGTAGGCTGAACATTCCGCAATGATATATCGTACGCTTAATTTCTATCTTACATTGTATTACTCTTACTTTTTTGAATTCTGCCAATTGTAGTAGTTTTATGGTGACGTTTGTCGCGTTTACATCTTCTTGATGGAAATCACACTCCCCCGAATCAAGTAGAGAGTACGTGGTGATGATTGGATCAGATGCCCCGAAATCGAATCCTACTATAGCTTGACTTGTTTTAAGAATTGCGAAAATTCAAATAATTTCAGAAATCATTGTGTCCAAGTTTCCTAGAAAGAAAACTATTTTAGAATCATGTCTGGCAATGGCTTAACTTATTTACATGAACAGTTTTTGGTTTTCCGTTATAATTTATAGTTACATTACTATTTTCATTGACTTTTATTATTTCGTATGGCCTCAGGTTATGATTCTTTTTGAATTTCCTGGTTTTGGTTCTTTTATTAACCATACCTTATCGCCAATTTTTAGTTCTATTGGATTTACGTAACGATCATAATATTCTTTCGATTTCATTTTTGAATTAATCAAATTTTCTCGAGCAATCATTGTAATTTCTTTTAATTTCGTTACTCAATTTTCCAAACAACCATTAAAAGTAGGCAATTGTTAATTTTTCTTTAATGGTTCATTAGATGGAAGTCTAGCTGGATAACCAAAAACTAGTTCATGCAGTGTAAATGTATGGCTAGTATGGACGCTAGTATTGTAATTAAATTAAGCGAATTCCAATAATTCGTCCCACTCCATTTTCTTTGAAGAAAAGTTCTTTAGATATTTGCACAGCGGATGATGTACTCTTTCTAACGAGCTATTTGACTAAGGTGAAAAAACCGTGGTTTCTTCCTTTTTGAATTTGAATCTTTGAGATATTTGTTTTAATAATTTACTTGTAAAGTTTGCTCCTTTATCCGTGAGTACAAGTTTAGGTGATTCAAAAGTGCATATAAATTTTTTTATTAGAGCATCTGCTACTGATTCTGCCGTTTCATCAGGCAAAGATACAATTACTATAAGTTTTGTTAATTGATCTTGTAAAGATAAAATATATTTATTGTTATTTTTAGTAACATTTACCGGTCCGACTATGTCCATAGCAATTTTATCAAATGTTTTTAAAGGCGTGTCGGTGATAATCATAGGTTGTTTAGTTTTTATTCTTTTCAGCTTATTTCTTTGACACTCCTCAGATCTTTGTATCCGTTTTTGAATATCTAGTTTTAAATTTTTCCAATAATATTTATCTTTAATCATATTATACGTTCTATTAATACCAGAGTGTCCCCCTATTTTAGTCGCGTGTAACATTTGAAATATTTTATATCTCTTATCAATTTCTATATAAACTATATTATTTAAACAAATAATAACTCTAATCTTCGTATCGTTAAAAATATCTTTTAAAATTTCCTCCCAACTTATATTTGTTATTTTTATATATTTCAATATACTAAATATCGTATGATTCTTTTGCTAGCATATAGTTCCTAATAATTTAAATAAATTAATAAGCTTTGTTTTAATTGTTATTGCCGATTCAACTGTATTTAAACATAATACAAAAATTTTGTTCTTTCCTTTTTCTAATACCTCAATCTCATTACTATCTAGATTTTTATCCCAATAAACATTTCTATTTTTTAATAATTTAGTGATTTATCCAAATTGTTAATTAAATTATCACATTATTATTTTGAAATTGGATTGCGTTTTTGGAGTATACTACATTTCCCTGTTTGCTTTCCTGCCTTTCAACGTCACACGCAATTCTATTCTTTAGGCTACTAATTTTTCTTCGTTTACGTTTTTTATCTTCAACTTTTTTTTATTGATTTTTGTCTTTTGTTCATTTACGATTTTAATTTTATCTTCATTGGTCAATTCTTGGCTAATTTGATTCTCTTCTCGCTTTTACTGAGCTCTAGTTATAACACATATTCCAACTTCCGCCACTGGATTTCGTGACAATGCATCTGCATTCGTATTTTGCTTTCCAGCTTTATATGTAATTTTATACTCATAGTCTAACAATTTTAATCTCTATCTTTGTACTCTTTCGTTATTATCTGCCGATTTTAACCATACTAATGGCTTGTGATATGTTACAATCACAAATTTATTACCATAGATATAACTCTTGAAAGTTTTTATGGCATACATAATTGCCAAAGCCTCTTTCTCATACGTTGCATATTTCATTTCAGCTGGTTGCAATAATCCAGATGCATAAGCTATAGATCTGTCTTTGCCTATTTTGCCTTGAGAAATAACACATCCCAGGGCGTATTGACTTGCGTCACTTGTTATTATGAATGGTTTGTCGAACTGTGGGTATTGTAAAACTGGTGCAGAACATAACATATTTACTAGTTTATCGAAAGCTGTCTGTTGTTCTTCTTTCCAAATAAACGGTCTATATTTTTGTAATAATATTGTTAATGGCTTTGTAATATCGGCAAGGTCTTTTATAAATCTTCTATAATATTTAGCAAATCCTAAGAATTATCTTACTCTCTTTACATGTTTAGGTATAGGAAACCTTTTGACGGCTTCTATTTTCTTTTCATACGTCCTTATCCCAACTTCGCTAATTATATTCCCTAAGAAAAAAACTTCTATTGTACCAAATTCACATTTTTCTGGTTCTAATTTTATTCCTGCTGCTAACAATGCTTCTGCTATTAGATTCAATTTTTCATTCAATTCTTCCGTTGAATCTCCAAAAATAATAATATCGTCAATATAATTGTAGCATATTTTATTATTGTATTCGGCTAGGACTGTATTTATCACTCGCTGAAATGTCCTAACAGAGTTCTTGAGACCGAACGGTAAAACAAGAAATTCTAATCTTCCCAATGGCTGTACACTAAATACAGTTTTTTCTATATCTGAAGGTCTCATTTTTACTATTCCTTTTTATTTCCTATAAGATTTAAAATTTCGTTAAAATTTGGAGGTAAATAAGGGTCCGCTATAGTGACCTGATTTAGTGCCCTCTAGTCAATCACTAACCTGTATCTCTTCTCTCCCGTTACAAGTTCTTTCTTTGGCACGGCTAATGCCAGTGCATTGAATGGGCTTTTTGTATTTTGGATTGCTTTATTTATGACTGATTTCTTTGTTTCACTGATGGCAATCTCTCTCTTTTTGTGCTCTAATGGAAACTGCTTTACATAAATAGGTTTATCTGTTGTTGAATATATTTCATGTTGTTCCACGTTACACGTTACTTCCTTCTTAGTTCACCTCCTTCGATCCAGAACATATCTGGATATTTATTTGTGATTCATTCAATTCTTTCTTGAATCCTCTTACCACTATTTTTTTTCTGTAATTTCTTTCGTAATACTTTCTGCCTATAAGGCTTCTTGAGTTTGCCTTATTTAGTTTTCTCTAATGCATCGATTGCTTCTATATTTAAAATTAAACTCTCCTCTATGCCCAGTTTATCCACTAATTGAGCTCCTTCAGGAATATAGTCAATATCGAATGATATATATTGATATTCTTTTCCATAAACATCAATTTTTTTCAGTTTTTGATAATTTTTCTCCAGCTTCTTTCATTGTTGCTAATATGTCCTTGAAATCACATTCTTCTGCTTTTGCATTGATTTCTTGTGAGTTTTGCTCCTCTTGCAATCCTACGTTAATGTTATATATGAAATTTTTAATATTCTTTTTATCGAATTCCGAAAATTCTCTAAAATTTTCTGACTTGTTTTCCTCTTTATTATTTTCATTTATTATTTCCGCGTAAGTATCATTACTAACTTCATATTCTTTAGTTATTGTATTCAAGACTGTTTTCACATCATCATAGAAGGATTTTCTATCACTATTTCACTTTTTCCAAAATCTTTTGTATTGTCGAAATTGTCTTCCTCTTGCTCCATACTCTTATTTACACTGCTTTGCTTATTACTTTGATGAGTTATATTTTCATTACATTTATTTTCAGTTTTACTCTCGCTCCACTTATTTTCTTTTAAGCCTTCATATATATCATTTTTATAAATGATTTCTTTTAAAATTCTATTAAGAAATTTCTTTTGATCGTTATTTACTTCCACTTTTGCATTCTTATCCTTGTTTTGTACTTGCTCCATATACGTGTATATCTTCTTAATTGGTTCACTCTGTAGTTTTAATTTTATATTATTTATCTCTAAATATCCTCCATCTAAACGTAATTTACTTTCTCTGAGTAATTTAATTCCTAAAATGCCATAATACGGAATGTCAAATTCCTCTGGTGCTACATGGAAATCAAAATATTTTCAATTCAAAATATTAAATAACTATTCCCAAAGTTTGTATATGCTTGCTCGTTATCCCTGTCAACAATATTTGTTTATCTTGTAATTGCACCGTCGGAGAAATTTGCCCTAATTTAATTATATTTATCTGTGCGCCACTATCAACGAGCAAGCTGCATGATTTTATTGTATACGGATTCGTAATCTTGACATATTATAATCGATCATATAATTTTATATAATATACTTCTAGTTTCTCAATATTTGTAACGTTCACTTCGTTATCGCATTTCTCCGACTTCTCTGTATTTGAGACATTTTGTTCATAGAAATCACTAGTTTTTATTAAATTTGCTGTCTCATAATCTGTTTCGAGTGCATTAGCTTTATTATTTCTCGTCCACTCGTCCCGAGTAGGCTTTACTCGTTTCCTATACGATTCATTTGCTGATTCTGCAATTTAAGGCATTCCTCTACCGCATGGTTCGTATTTTTGCAATAGCTATAAAATATATTTGCTCTTGATTCCAGTGATTTGATTCCCTGACAACGTTCTACTGAGTGTCCCTCTTCTTTACAATAACTGCAATTTTTCCGCCTTTGAGCCATATTTTCTAAATTTTTTGCACTCTTGTATCGAATGTCCTCTCACTTTACAATACTCGCAACTTATCGGTTTCCAATAAGGATTATTTGAATTTCTGTTCTGGTTATTATAATTGTTGTTCTTTCTATAGTTACTATTATGTTGTGATTTTTATATGAGGCGTTGGAATTATTCGTAGCTTTTTGCTGAGCCATTAATTTGGGGCAGTATTTTCATGAATGACCTTTTTCGTTGCAAATCTGGCATTGGATATCCTGTTGACATTTTTTTGTTCTATGTTGTGCTATTAATATTTTAGCTTCTTCAGATTGTTCAGCTTCATGATCATTTTCATTACAAATTGCACACATTAAAAATTTTCTATCCATTATTATTGGACAGTATTTCAACACATGTCCCCGTTGGTTACATCTTTTGTATGTTACATCTGGGCAATCTTTTATTGTATGAGTTGTGCCATTGCAGAATTCACACGTTTCTACTTTGTTTTCCTTGATTTTTACAATTATCAGGGTCATGTCTGCTTTCTTCATATATTCTGTGACTGTTCGCAGAACCAAATGCAGCGTGAAGAACTCGAATGTTATCTCCAGTCCAGAGTGACACTGAAGTCAATGATGATAGCTATGTTGACGTCGGAGGATAGTTGGTACGCATTAAACAACCACGTAAGGACCGTTCTTAAGAAGATTAGAAATGACGAAGAGAAAAGAAGGGAAAGTCAAGGCGAAAGAAACGAGTAAAATGTTGCTATACGAAAGCCACTAAGTAGTAGATACCAAACGCTCCTCGGACCGATGCAGAGGAACGTAGGTAACTGAGTTGAGCCAAGACTCCCTTACTCGATGCAGAGGAACGTAGGTATTGATGCTGAGTCTATCTAGAGGATGACCGGTCGATGCTGCTCAAAGTAGATGACCAGACGATGTTGCAGGAAGCAGACAGCTGGAAGATGCATAATAAAGAAGACGTGTTTGATCCTAAGTCCCTAATCACCTAGGTGGATAGGGGATGTATGGAAATGTCAAACTTCGAAAGAGAAGCCAACTAGCGTTCGACAAAGTGTGAGAGTGAGTGTGTGACGAAGTATGTTATTGAATGTGTTCACTGCCCACTGGTTGTTCCTCGAGACTTGAGGAGCACGCGAGTTACACGGGGTATTATTTTATGTACGGATATCTGTTTGTTACAGTTATCTGTGTTTATGGGTTATCTTATTAATTAGTGCGGATCTCTATTTGCGATTGTAAAAGGTTTAACTAGAATATAGAGTCATTCGATCACCCACGTATTTTTCTCCTTACCATTTTTAGGGCTGCAGGAATTTCTGTGCAATTTTCTAGAGAAAGGTTATATACTTGGATTTGTTGGTATAACAAGAGTACCCATGTGCATAGCCAAAGGATCCTGTATTGACAATTAAACTCTAAAATCTTGCCCGGGGTTTCCAGCATGCAGAGTGGTCTGTATGAGGCAGGTTCTGCAGGTGGCTTATCTCTTTTTGGTAGTAGCACCAGGCGTTGCTTCTTCCAGTTCTTAGGAAACGTCTCTTTTTCAAGACATGAATTGTACAAGTCCACAAAGACATCGGGGCGTGCCTGTATAGCTTGTTTCGATGCAATATTGGGTATGCCATCCAGGCCTGGAGCCTTGTTGTTCCCGATTTTTTTGTATGCAGCCAGTAATTCCTCTGTGGTGATTGTTGGCATGATTTCGTCATTTGCCTCCGCTTCAGAAATAGCTTCCAGTTGAAGGGGGAACAATGTGGTCACAATACAATCCAGCAATTCCGGGCTCTTAGAAGGGGGGATATAACCTACCTTTTTCTTCTTCATTATCACTTGGTACGGTCGCTCCTAGGGATCCAGCTAAACCTCGTCCTGTAACTCTTTTAGGCACCGTCGTTTATTTTCTCGGATTTTTTCTTGAATATCCGTTTAGCATCCTTCATTTCTTTATTAAGGGCGTCTACTATTTCTCTACCACGACCAGTCTTATAGTATTTCTTCCGAGCCCGCTGTTTCCGTCTTCTGGTTCGATGACACTCTTTGCGGGCTGTGACAATTTCTTTATCCCACCAGTATACTGGCAGTCGTCTATTGTTAGGAGCCCTCCTTGGCATCGTTGCATCATTTCATCGATTCTGCTGCCAAGGCGATCCAAGTGCGCATTCCTTTACGTTATGCATACAGCTCTCTTATTCCTGTCTGTATCAACCTCAATTTCTATATTACCTGCGTCTCTACATGCAGCAGAAATCAGGTGATAATCTTCTACGGCTTCTAAGTGACTTTGGTCCTCCCTAAACTCCATGGAGCCAGCGTTGACCACCGGGGCTTTCACCCGATCGGAATCGGAGTAGAGAGGGGGGAAGCAGATTGCTACGCCGGCGTCGGTTCAGGCATCGCCGTGCCGGGACCGCTGGCGCGAGCTGTTGGTGAGCGCGCAGCTACGTGTGTGCGTGCACGAGAGTAGAGAGGGGGGACCGCGTTGGTTCGGCCGACGACGCCGCGGTAAGCGCGCGGTGCTCGCAATTATACGTACGGGAGAGACAGAGAGAGGGAGAGAGAGAGCGCGCCGGCCGCGTAGCTACTCGAGCGGGTTGCGCCGAGCCGAAATACGGGTGTATGAGAGAGAGAGAGAGCAGACGGGTCAGACTGCGTGACGTCAAAGGCGAGAGCTTCGAGGCGCGCGCGTGTATATAAGAATAGAGGTGTGCCTGCGAGCCCTGCGTGGCTACTGTGCGTGGGCGGCTACGGCCACCACATTGTAGGGAAGGGCTGGGCCAAATATACGTGCAATATAACTTAATAACTTGTGTGATTACTTCTTCCTTCTTTCCCCACGTTCTCCCAAACGTCGGCGATTACGCTAAATCCCGTGATTAAAGAAAAATCTTGGCGCGTACGAGGCGTTAGGTGTTGCGCACCTGTGCTGGGAGACACAGTGTCGCAAATGTTACTAACTCGTTTAGGTGTATGGGTGTGGTTGTGTTAGTATTTTTTTCTTATGTGGCCGGGACTCAGAGAAATTCCGAGCAGAGTTCCTGTCGCCGAAAGACGACCTTCGCTAGGAAGAGAGCGATGGTATACACCATCGACCACTTTAGCAGGAGGAAATGTTTCTGCGACAGCCAACTGTAACGAGCAGAGAAATGAGGAGAGCTCGTCAGTAAGCTCAAGAGCGGGAAGAAGTTCGGCCGATAGCGAAAGAGAGAGTGAGAATCGGTATCGGGAAACGAACGTACGCCTGAATGAACGCGTGACTCGTATAGGGGAACTCCGCGCGAACGGAATGACCTACGAGCAAGCCAGAGAGAGGGCTCTTGAACAGGAGCTCGAACTTGAGGGCCAGCGCGTTTTTAATCAGGCGATGAATGAGTTCGATATAGAGGTAGCGGAAGAAGAAGTGCGACAACGGCATCAACGCAATCTACAACAAGTGCGTGAAGAAGCATTGAACAAGGCGCGCCAAGTGATTCGCCAGCAAAACAGTTTGCGTAGAGAGGAAGAGATGAGACCGGAAAGTCTCCGGCGAACCTCGACGCAGGTTATAAAACGGCCAACATCACAGTGTCAAAGGTGGGGGAAGAAAACAATTGCGGAGCCCGTTAGTCAGTCAGAGAACCAGAGAGAAGAGAGAAAACTGTTCTTCGACAGAACGAGGCCAACCGACAGGAGTTCGGAGAGTCAGTCGGATGTCCCTCACGCGAGCGAGAATCGCGCGAAGAGGACCCGGAGAAGCGAGCTGGGGCAGGGAGGAAGGAGAGAGAGTGCCGCGAGAGTACAAAGTCCAAGAGGAAGCTTGAATCTATTGAGCGGCAGCGACAGCGAATTCGAGCATAGCTCGAATCATGCGTCGACGGGAAGACTCTCGGTGCGAGATTCTCGGAATGAGAGGATGGACAGCACCCGAGATATCACCAAAAAACTCAAAGACTGGAGTTTACAGTTTTCTGGCGAAGGCCGAAACGAGGACCCAGAAGAGTTTTTGGAGAGGTTAAGTGTTTGCCGAAGAGGTACTCGAGCTTCAGATATCGATTGGATAAACGTCTTGCCTTGTATTTTCCAGGGCGAGGCGGGCCGTTGGTTCCGAGCCAAGAGAGAGAAAATTCAGACGTGGACGGAGTTTTGTCGAGAATTCAGGCACCGCTACGTCACTGAATATAACAGGGAAGATTTAATGGAAGATTTGAGGAGGAGGACGCAACACAAAGGTGAGAAAATCACGACGTTTCTCGCCAAATTTGAGTACATTGTGTCACGCTTCCATCGACCCCCATCCAAAAGAGAATTGTTGCAGATAGCGTATCGCAATATTCTACCCGAGTATCGGAAGACTATCGGTGATAAGCTCATTGATAGCTTGGAAGATCTCGAGAAGTATGGTCGCCGGTGGGCGAAGCAGCGAGACTTGGACAGTCGATATGCTCCGCCATTGCCAGCCGAGAAGATGCACGTTTCCGGCGCGGCATATACAGGAGGGGTGAGGCTAAGTCCAAGGTCGCTGCAGTCGAGACGGTAGACAAGGAGAAAGAGAGTGAGGAGACTCCGAAGAAGGGCAAGAAGTCGAAAGCGAAGAAAGCTACGACTTCAGCGTCCGCTTCTGAGTCGGAAAAAGTCGCGAGTGCAAGCACTAACGCCGGCTCTGGTAATAAATCAAAGCTGACGGGAAAAGATGCTGCATCGAGCCACGATTCGGGCAATAAACAGAAGGGCGGAGGAAATCAGCCACGCACTGAAGGGAATCCAGCGGCGGGGGCGGGTAAATCGCCCTTAGAACCGACCAACGTGAGCGCGGGAGAGTTTCTCAGCGCGTGCTTCACGTGTCACCGTGTAGGTCATCGCGCCTCACAGTGTCCCGAAGTAGTCTGCTACAGATGCAGAGAGAAGGGGCACACCTCGAGGAACTGCACAACCCCTCCGACGGCGCATGCGAATTCGACTCCTGCACCATGGATTACGGATGCCCCTAAAACCCATTGTCAGTGGTGCGGACGAGAAGGCGTCACTTTACTCTCGTGCCCCGACTGTCGTTTGATAACTACAGCTCTGGGAAACTTGAAGTTGGGGGCCCAGAAATAAAGAAACCGGCGCCCCCAGAACAAGAAAGAACGGGAGGAAAGGAGACTAGAGGAGTTACGTTCGCTCAGACACTCGTAAAGCTCGACGAAACCGAGAGGAAAGACGATGAAGAAGCGCGCCGGTTTGCCGAGTTGAGAAAGGTTGAGGAGAAGGCCACGAGGTTACTGAGCGAAAACGAGAAGGGAGATAGGAGAAGGTGGGACCTGACCGCAGTCCAATTAGACATTAGAGGCTGCCCATGGTTCAAACCG
The DNA here is from genome assembly GCA_016647725.1 of Nasonia giraulti. Lineage (NCBI taxonomy): Eukaryota > Metazoa > Arthropoda > Insecta > Hymenoptera > Pteromalidae > Nasonia > Nasonia giraulti. Next base: position 113,835 of record QLYP01000404.1, read on the forward strand.
TCAGGAGTAGAGAAAGAGAGCGAGAGACGGAACGCTGCGAGGAGCGAAAAACTTCAAAGCTCGCCGAAACCGCTATTTGTACCAGGCATTAGCACAAGGGAAAGTGCGGATTAGGGAGAGGTGGTAGTCGGAGCAAACACGGAAAATAGAAATTTCCTATCAGTGAGCCTAGGCGGGCATGTGTATCAAGCACTGCTCGATCCTGGGGCAACTCGTTGATTGGCCCAGAAATCGCCGAGAGATTTCGGGAGCGGTTAACGAAGAGCACGACTAAGCTTGTGACAGTGCTCGGAGAATTGGAGATGATACTCGATATTGGAGGCAAAGAACAAACTATATCTTTCAAAGCCGCACCGTCGCTCGAACAACCAATGATCCTCGGAATGGATTTTTGTAAGAAGTTCGACTGCGACGTGCGACTGGGAAAAGGTTTGTGGCGTACGGAAGAGAGCGAGTGGCGACCATTTGCTGATACAAACAACAAAGAGGAAGCTACCGTGTACGCGGAGTGTACCGGACTGTCGACTATCACGGAGGAGGAGCGTGCGGAGGTGAGTGAGCTAGTGGAAGGGATCCTTAAAGACCAAGGCTCATCGATAGGGCTCACGCATCTTACGGAGCACCATATCGAGCTGATGGACTTCACGCCAATTCGGCATAAGCCTCGGCGTGAATCTCCAGCGCACCTGTCATGATCCGCAAAGCCGACGGAACATAGAGGTTCTGCGTCGATTATCGAGATCTGAATCGAGTCACTATTAAGGATGAGCATCCAATCCCTAATATGGACTCGATTACAGATAGGCTACGCAGTGCTCTTTATCTATCAAAGATCGACCTGAAGCAATCCTATTATCAGATCCCGTTGTCGCCAGAGAGCAGGAAGTATACGGCTTTTTCTGTGCCGGGCTCAGGCCTGTGGCAGTTTAAGCGTATGCCGTTCGGTCTGTGTAACGCTCCCAGGACCCAGCAGAGACTAATCGATGCTTTGTTTGGGCCTGCGTGCGAGCCACCAGTGTTCGCCTACCTCGATGACCTGGTGATCGCCACGGAGACTTTCGAAGAGCACGTAGAGTGGCTCGAGTTTGTCCTGAAGCGACTCACGGGCGCGGGGCTAGTCGTGAATGAGGAGAAGTGCGAATTCTGTTGTTCGCAGATGAGGTGGCTGGATTTCTTACTGGACAAGGAGGGACTGCGTCCTGATCCCGAAAGGGTAGAGCCAGTGAAAAACTTTCCGGCACTGAAAAACACCAAACAATTGAGACGATTTCTGGGCATGTTGGGCTGGTATTCGCGCTTTATCGAGCGCGAATCCGAGCACAAAGTCCCGCTCGTCCGACTGTTGCGAAAATATCAGAAATGGGAGTGGGGCAACAAGAGGCAACAAGAGGCTTTTGAAGCTTTCCGACACGCACTCACCGTGGCCCCTGTTCTTGCTCGGCCTGATTTTACAAGGCCGTTCAAAGTGCAATGTGATGCCAGTGACGCGGCTATCGGGGCCGTTCTGACCATGACGATGGCGAGCACCCGATAGTGTATATCAGTCGTGTACTAACTTCTGCCGAGAGAAATTACACGATGACGGAGAAAGAGTGTTTGGCAGTGGTCTGGGCTATCAGAAAGCTGAGGCCGTACATAGAGGGGTACGACTTCAGCGTGATAACAGACCACAAAAGTCTGCAGTGGCTGAGGAATTTGAAAGATCCCAGCGGTCGCCTAGCAAGATGGGCAATTGAGTTGCAACAGTGGCAATTTGGCGTGATTTATCGAAAAGGTGAACTAAATCAATTTCCGGATGTGCTATCCCGAAGCGACGACAATGGCGAGGACGCTGTTGCCGCTTTCGAGGAGGTACAAGATCCGGAATATTTGAAACTGCGAGAGCAAGTTGAAAAATTCCCGGAAAAGTACCAAGGATGGCGTATCGAAAATGGAGTGCTTTATCATTGGCGCAAGGATGCCTTGCTGGACCCGATAACACACCGCGAGGAAGCGTGGAGATTGGTAGTGCCGGAGGAACAAAAGGAGAGAGTAATAAGAGATGCACACTGTCCGCCTTCCTCGGGTCACTTGGGAATAGTGAAGACCTATGACCGAGTGGCTCGAGAGTACTATTGGCGAGGAGCCTATTACGACGTGTACAAGTTCGTATAGTCGTGCGAGGAGTGCCAAAAATATAAAACGGCGCAGAGCGGAGCGAAAGGGCTCATGGGACGGCGAGTCGTCGAGCGGCCTTGGGCCATCGTCGCAGCTGATCTCATGGAGTTTCCTCCGAGCAAAAATCGATTCAAATATCTAGTCGAGTTCCAAAATTTATTTACACGCTGGATTGAATTGAAGCCGTTGAGGAAGGCGGATGCGAAGTCAGTAGCCAGAGCGTTTGAGGAGTTGATTTTATTCAGGTGGGAAACCCCTGAATATTTTCTAACCGATAACGGCATTAAAATTTCAAGTGATTTGACCACTTATTTTTTTAATAATTAATCGAATACTTAAAAAAAATAAGTTTTTTTTGTCCTTTGATTACGGACTTAAGAAGGCCTTATTGCACTTGAGATTTTAGTAAAAAATAGATATTTTATTTGTTTTGGCTAAGTTCATTGCGCAGCTTTTAAACCCCTATGGTTCTTAAGATAGTTTACCGGCTGCAGTGGTGCTCAATCGGGGTTTTTATTAGAAAATCCCTTTTTAAAGATATTATGCAGTGTTATCTACTGCCAAAACTTTACAATTCATAGTATTAAACATTAGAATAGTGATATAAATTATTTAGAGCACAAAATACTCTCAAAACTTGTAAGAGAGAGGAACGATGCGCACCTATATAGATATATTGCTAGCATGGGATGAAAACTTTGAATTGTTGTATCTTAAAAAAAAGCCTCGCTTGCCCTATCCAACTTTTTCTCCATGATTTGTATTGCTATTTTACATCATAAGCTAGTTTTTAAAAAATATTCTAAAAAAACTCGCTTCGCAATTCAACTAAACGTCCTCAAAATTCTGACTCGGTATAGGCTTCCCATGTTAAAATACAAAATTTCAAGGTTCAATATCTCTAAAAATAATGTCGCTTGGGGGGTAAAAAAACCACGTTGTAGAGGACACTTAATTGAACATGTAAAAAAAGTTTGAACGATATCCTAAGAAAATTAATATTCTGGTGAACTACCTTAAGATATCAAGGTTTTAATTCTTTTTTTGAAAATTTTTTGATTCCTTATATCTCTGAAACAATGTAGTCAAATGCTTCAAAATTTTATTTGGTGATTTACCATAAAAAAAGCTATCTGCTGCTAAAATTTTTAACGATTGTGTCGAGCGGTTTTCAAGGAAAAAGATAAAATGTAAAAACCGTTTTTTCTCAATACTTTTGCTTTCTTTTAAAGGGGTGTCGTTGCACGTCATTAAAGTCCCTTCCCTATGAATTCATGTTATACTGATATATATGTATATATATATATATATATATATATATATACAGGGTGTCTGAAAAGTTCCGGAACGGCATGATAAC
>QLYP01000405.1:449-19920 GCA_016647725.1 Nasonia giraulti
ATATATATATATATATATATATATATATATATATATATATATATATAGAGAGAGAGAGAGAGAGAGAGAGAGAGTTAGTAACTGGAAACAGAACTATGTGGGCTTAAAAGAAAAAATAAACAAAAAATGGAGAAAGGGCTGCAAATGGTGGAGGGTACAATAAAAGCAGAGAGTTAAAGATATAAAAGAAACAAAAATGAATAGAGGGAGGCGTGGAAGAGGGCGGAAGAAAACAGGGCGGCGGATAAAAGGAATCTGGATGGGAAATTAGAAAAGAGGAGGAGGGGGACAAAAGAGGAGTTAAAAGGGATACTAGAGAAGATAGTAAAATTCCAAAAAAAGAAAAGATAAACATAAAAATAGAGAGACACTGATACGGGAGATTGAGGAGAACGGAACAGGTGCCGAGGCGGGGGAGGATAGAAAATATAGAAAAGAATTAGAATAAAAAATAAAGGAGAGGGGAAGAGACAGGGAAAAGAATAACCTAATGATAACGGGCTGGCAGAATGAGCACTGGGATAAGAAAACGGTGGAAGATTGGATGAAAAGCAGACTAGGGTTAGAGATAATATTAAGGAGGACTTGAATACAGAAAGGGAGAATTCGCTGGGAGGAAGAAGGGTCAATTACAAGAGAAAAAAGCAAGGTTGCAAGAATCAGACATATTCATATACCATGTCCTAACATGGAAGGAAAGAAGAAACAAGGAAAAATTAATGGAATTCCCAGCAAAAGAAAGGACGGAGGGCAAAGAAGTTAGAATAGGTTACAACAAGTTATGGATAGAAGGGGCAAAATACATATAAAGAGAAAGGGAACAAGACGTTTTTCGGAGAAAAAGGGGACAGAAGAGGAAGAGAAAAGGATCACAGAATGGCATAAGGATAATTAGTTGGAACGTAGCAGGAATAAAGGGATTGGATAACAGGGCATGGGGTTACATAAGAAGGCTTGATGTGATCTGTCTACAAGAAAAGTGACTAGAAGTCAATGATGGAAAATTTTGGGAAATTAAATTAGGAGGATTCAGAGTTCGAGCAAGAAATGCGAAAAAAAAGGGAGCATAGAGGGATAGTGAAAGGGGGAATAGTGGTGGTAGTAAAAATAGGAGAAAACAGAGAAAATAAAATGGATAAAGGAAAAGACGAACGAATTTATAGGAGCAAGGATAAGGAGATGGGGGATATATGGTGGATAGGAGCGGGATACATGAGAGAGGAAAAACAGGACAAATATAAGGAAATGGAAGATATGGTAGAGAAGGCCAAAGAAAAGAAGGTGATGTAGTGCGGAAATGTGAATGCGAGAACGGGATTTGAAGAAGGTGGAATAGATGAAGAGGGAATCACTAAGACGGGAGTGTCGAAAGACGAAAAGAAAAACAGAGAAGGGTTAGAATTACTAGACCAGATTAGGGAGAGGGGGGGCCTCATTATAATAAACGGGAACACAGAAGGAGACGAAGAAGGAGAATACACATGCATAGGAGGGGCAAGCCGTTCAGTCATAGACTACGTAATAGCTAATGAGGAAGAAAGAAGAGGGGTAAGTAAAATGAATATTAATTACAGGTTGGAATCAGATCATAATGCAGTGGAGATAGAGACGGGCATAACGTACTAGAGTTACGAGAAAAAAGAGGAAAAAAGGACAGAAGGAGCAATGCGGACGGAAAAAACAGTAGAGCAATTCCAGGAAGAATTGAATGAGGGAGAAGAGGCAACGGAATGGACAGAGCTGAAACAGAAATTAGAGAAAGCAATCACCAGAGGAAATAGTCGCATTAATTAGAGAATTCGAAGCCGAAGGCACCAAACTTATAATGGGTTGTGATGCAAACGCCCATCACACATATTAGGGCAGCACAGACTGCAATTCTAGAGGAGAAAGTCTATTGGAGTTCTTAGCATCAACGAACATGAACTTCTGCTGCAGCAGGGCAAGGCCGTATTAGTTCCAGCCTTGAAAAAATTGTACCGAGCCTGTCTGGCACTGGGTTATGTGCCAAAAGAATGTGGGCAGGCGAGGGTGGCTTTCCTGCTGAAACCAAGTAAGACAATAAGACAACACATCACGCGGTCGCAAAGGACTTTAGGCCAATCAGCATGACCTCGTTTTTAATCAAAACCCTGGAAAGGCTGGTTGACAGATATATTAAGGAGTCATCACTAGTAGAAGCGCAGCTGCACAGTAAGCAGCATGCTTACCAGACAAGAAAGTCAGCGGACACAGCGTTGGTGGACGCGTTCAGCTTCATTCAATAGGGCATGAAAAACGGGTTTAGTATTTGTAGCTTTCCTAGACATCGAGGGTGCTTTTAATTACAAGACCGACGAGGCGATTTCAGCAGGTATGGAGGAGCACGCAATACCAGCAACTCTCGACTGTAATGCAGTTCGCACTAGGCCTGGTGAAGAAATAGTGTAATAAAGTAAAACTGGGGGTTAACCTCAACAGTCAGTGTCATGCTGTGTACGAACAGGTATAAAACCAAGCCGATGGAAGGGATCCAACTCCTATAGAGTTCCCCTGAAAGTGGTAAAGAAGGACAAATACCTGGGAGTCACGCTCGACGCTAGACTCAACTGAGGGAAACATATCAAAGATAAATGCGAGAAAGCTATAGGCACTTTCTGGGCCAGCAGGTGGCCTTTTGGCAATACCTGGGGTCTAGAACCGGATAAAGTGAGATGGCTATCTGACGCAATCATAAAACCAAGACACACCTATGGGGCACTGATATGGGGCCGCAAATGTAAGTTGAAAACCCACACAGGGCTCTATACAGGGTGCAAAGATTGGTTATGGGAGGAATCACGGAATTCATGCGAACGACACCTACGGTCGCAATGGAAAGACTGTTGGAACTCTCTTCACTAGGCAAGATAATAAGGGCTAATGCGTCGCAATCTGCAGATTACATCTTGTGATATGCATAGATACATAGATCATTCGTCATTTCATATTAACAAACGAAAAGCTTAAAAAAAATATACCTATTCAAATATTTACTTGCAGCATCCTGTTTATCCGGATCGAATCTGCAGATAACATCTTTTGATATGCATCAACACATGCACAATTCGTCATTTCATATGTACAAACACATAGCTTTAAAAAAGGATTATATCTTCACAAATTATTATTTGCATCATCCTTTTAATCGGACCAAATCTGCAAATTACATTTCGTGGTATGCATGAACACATGCAGGATTCGTCATTTCATATGCACAAATTCATATGTACCTAGCTTAAAAAAAAGGGTATACCTTTACAAATAATTAATTGCAGTATCTTTTTCATCCAGATCAAATCTGCAGAAAACATCTTGTGATATGCATAGATACATAGAGCATTCGTCGTTTCATATTAACAAACAGATAAGTTTAAGAAAAAAAGATGATATCTGCACAAATAATTATAAGACCATCCCTTCCATCTAGCCCTAATCTGCAGATTGCATCTTGTAGTATGCATGAACACATATAGCATTCGTCATTTTATATTCACAAACAGATAGCTTTAAGAAAAAATAACATATCTGCACAAATAATAATTAGCACTATCGCTTCCGTCTTGATCCAATCTGCAGATTACATCTTGTGATATGCATAGATACATAGAGCATTCGTCGTTTCATATTAACAAACAGATAAGTTTAAGAAAAAAAGATGATATCTNTAGTATGCATGAACACATATAGCATTCGTCATTTTATATTCACAAACAGATAGCTTTAAGAAAAAAAAGCATGTCTGCACATATATATATTAAATTTCAGATCTGTATGTAAATATATTTTCCGGGCGTAGCCGAGGACTACTAGGGATAAGAGCAAGTGCTACCTATTTGTTTTTATTAACATTTATTTTGCCTTGTATGAGCTTTAGCGAACGTTTTTCTGTCATTTGATTCCCACATGCGCGAATCGACACGGCTGATCTGTGAGTGCCAGGCCAGAGGGTCGAGTGGTGGGAGGCGTTCGCGCGGGCACATGAATGCGTGGGTATATAGCTATAGATATAGAGAAGCGCGCGCACTTCTTCGAGTTCCTTCGGTAGTCCTCGGAATAGCGCCATTATTTTAGAGTATAGGAAGTCAGTTCTCGGCGACAACTTGTGAGAGAAGGTCACACTAGGACCTGATCGTAAGGAGATTTGAATAAAGTAATATTATCAAGTGGCGCGGTAGCGCCACGAAGGCGAGTTTTTGAAGCAGATGAAGCCGCGGCGCCCGTGACACTATTTACTTCTATATTGGTGTTCGAATTTTTCGTGTTCAGAAAAAAATGCTTATTGTTACTGGTCGTAAGATTTTTTGGCATATTAGTATGTTTTCTGAGCTAAACTATGATTACCAACAAAAATATTAGTGAAAAAGCTGCTTATTTTTATAATATGTGAGTGTATAAGCCACAAATGCTAAAATTACGGTTTTCTTCTTTAGCCCGAAATGTGAAAGGACCGTTAAGTTGGCCGCAAAGCTATATACAGATGAGAATTGCTTTCTCAAGAAAATATAATAATATATTACGATATTTTGAATTAAGAGGTTGCCAGTGCATACTCTGCGTTTCGGAGTTGTAACAGTAACTAGCTTGCCAGGGTAGCTGATGACAAGGTCTTGGTGGCGCGCTCCGTGGTTTTTTGTGTCTAGTTGTAAAAATCGTTCGAGGAAGGTGTCTAGAGGTACAGGGTGGCCGATAACGACGTCTAGGTAGTTAGCCCCGTGGTTTTTGGTATCTAGGTGTAAAAATCATTCGAGGAAGGTGTCTAGAGGTACAGGGTGGCCGATAACGACGTCTAGGTAGTTAGCCCCGTGGTTTTTGGTGTCTAGGTATAAAAATTATTCAAGGGCGGTGTCTAAATGTACAAGGTGGCTGATGACGAGGTCTAGGTGGTGCGCTCCATGGTTTTTGGTGTATAGGTGTAAAAATCATTTAAGAGCGGCATCTAGGTGTACAGGGTGGCCGATGACGAGGTCTGGGTATTTCGCACCGTGGTTTTTGTTGTCTAGGTGTAGAAATAATTCGAGGGTGATATATATTAGAACAATCAGTGATTTCATCTTGGTAATAAAAATGTTACAAAAAAGCTTTGGTCGAATGGTGCTAAAGATGTTTATATTTTATTTTTACGACTTTGAATATGAAATACTCGAAACAATTTTACAGATAGAAAAACCAAATTATTCAGCAATAAAATTACAGATAGAAAAGAACTGAGATTAATCAAATAAAGTCAAGTTTATTACATTTAATCGTAATGAAGCAAAGAATAACTCTCAAGATAATTAGTACGTAACTTGCCATGCCCGTTTCATTTTGTTTATTGGTGAACAACTAATTTTCTTTTTATATATATTAGAACGTCATACAAACACTATAAGTACAATATCGGCCATCCTGTACCTTTAGACACCTTCCTCGAATGACTTTTATAGCTAGACATAAAAAACCACGAAGCGCGAATCTAGACCTCGCAATCGGCCGCCTTGTGCGCCTATACACCACCCATGAATGATTTTAACACCAAGACAGCAAAAACCATGAAGCGCACCACCTACACCTTGTCATCGACCACCAAACATGTTTTGATTTGATTTGAGAATTTTGTAAATGACACACTCGTGTATTACATCAAAGATAGTTTTTATCAATATTTTTGTTAAAAATCATAGTTAGGCATAATAAAACATAATATAAGTCAAAATATATTAGAAAACGAAAGAAATGCATTTATTTCTTTGTGATGAGAAATGCGAACCTCAACATAGAAGTAAATAGTACCGCGGGCACCGCGGCTTCGTCTGCTTCTCAAACTCGCCTTCGTGGTGCTACGGCGCCACTTGATAATAGAATATAATTAACGTAACTGTTACAAACTGTTGAAATCTGGTACCATCCGCAGTAAACTAAAAAAAAACTGAAAAAAACTAATAATACCTGTAATAATTGTTGATTTTGTTTTAATTCCGACATTCTTCTGCTGAACATTTCTGTTTTACTCTCAAATCTTCAGATGGTAAAACGGTATTTAAAATATATTACGATATAGTGTGCGTAAAATACACGCTTCGCGAGCGTTTAAGCACATTTTCCGCCCCCTGTATCAGGAAATAACGTTTGATACACATGCAAAAAGTAGATTTTTAAAATTATATAAAGAGATACAATTTAGTTGTCAATATAAGAATGACACTTCATTGATTGTGGAATGAATGCAGAATACTTCAATGCATCTATTTTCAAATACGATTTTACTATTTAAAAAATAATTTTCAATTATAACAAACTTAGAGTATTTTAGAAGTAAACCTAAAAAATTTGTAATTAATCAATAGAAATGACTATAGATAATTGATGGAAACGTTAAAATATTAAAACTTCACATTAGTGTGCAGTAAATAAGTATAAAATATATTTAAATATTATAGTAAACATATATAATACAATTATTAGAGTATATAATTTATTGTAATGTTTGATTAACAAATCTATTTGATCATAAGTTACGGTTTATATGAAAAAATTTATATTGTTTAATATTAATTTATCTTTCCCTACTGATAAACTCATGTAAGTGCTCTTTATATAAAGAAAATAATCACAATGATTTTTGTCATTTTATATTCACAAACACATAGCTTTGAAAAAAGGATCATTTCTGCAGAAATAATTATTCGCAGCATCCCTTTAATCAGGATCAAATCTGCAGATTACATCTTGTGATATGCATAAATGCATTCAGCATTAGTCATTTTATATTCACGAACAGATAGCTTTGAAAGAGAGATCATATCTGCACAAAAAATTATTCGCAGCATTCTTTTGATCTCGACCAAAATTCCAGATTACATTTTGTGATATGAATGAAACCATACGGTCCTCATTTCATATTCACAAACACATAGTTTTAAGAAAAAATATCATATCAGCACAATAAAATTATTTGTATCATGCCTTTCATCTGGACTGAATCTGCAGATAATATCTCGCGTTATGCATAAATGCATACGGCATTCGTCCTTTCGTATTCACAAACACATAGCTTTGAGAGAAAATGCATATCTGCATAAATAATAGTGCTTGCTAATGTATGAGGCGATTTTTGATACACAATTTAATAAAAGTTTTGGTTAGTTCATTGTCCAAAAGTTTGCAGACCCCTCTGTTTTATTATTATAGAATACGAACACTGTCGTCAATTTTTTTCACAGAAATTCACGCATGTTTATATGTGTTCCTAACCAACCTAACCATCAAAACAGCAGGTTATTCATTAGATAGATCGCTCGCGCAATTTTCAAGAAAAAGATTTTTACATTTTAGCTCTTTAGTTGAAAACCGCTTGATGGAATCGTTTAAAATTTTAACAGCAGATAGTTTTTTTATAGTGAATCACCAAATAAAATTTTTAAGCATTTGACTACATTGTTTTAGAGATATAAGAAATCAAAAAATTTTCAAAAAAAAATTGAAACCTTGATATCTTACGAACCATAGGGGTTTTAAAGCTGTGCAATAAACTTAGCCATAACACACAAAATATCTACTTTTTCCCGAAATTTCAAGTGCAATAAGGCCTTTTTACGTCCGTAATCGAGGCACAAAAAAAAACTCATTTTTTCCGTTTGACACGTGATCCATTAACATAATTTTTTCGCGAGGTTATGACGTTTAGTTTCAGAAATATGAATTTAAAAAAAAAATCGCCTTCTTCATTTTATCTCCTGAACAAAGCGGTCAATCCCGAGCACCAAACGAGGAAAAGTAGGTAATTTTATTCTCTTTCAAATGCATTATAGCTGAATTGTTTGTAACAAAGGGATGATTGAAAAAAAAAACGCAAAATAGTGTTTTTTAAAAATCAAAAAATGGCCATAAAAAAATATAGTTAAGATATTAAAAAATAACTTTTTTCCGAATTCAGAATCCAAAAATATATATGGGACGTTTCACGTCAACCGGACCATCAGTGCACCCAAAATTTGGGTTAACCTAACAAGACGTTTGAGGTCTCAAAATGATCGTCTGGTCAAGGGCCTTTGAAAAAGTTCTGGCCTTTTCAAAAATCCAATGTGGCGCATAAAATATGGAGCCTGAAACCCACGTTTTCATAGCACATTCAACAAAAACAATAGTAAAAATGTTCTAATATGTGAAATATCCCACCAAAAAGCATGTACAACTCATGATAGGACATATTATTGACAATGCTGACGTAATTCCAAAATCAAAAATGGCGGAATCAAAATGGTGGACATTATACCTCCACCAAACCCATTTTACCGCAACAAATGATTTTTGATCAGTTTAAAGTATCGATATGGGGGTTTTCAAGGTCACTGAATCTTATTTTAACCTCAACATTTCAAAATTCGAAATGGTGGATCCAAAATGGTGGACATTATACCACCACTAAACCAATTTTACCGCAACAAATGATTTTAGATCACTTTAAAGTATCGATATAAGGGTTTTTGGGGCCCTGCACCTTATTTTAACCTCGAAATTTTAAAATCTAAAATGGCGGACATTATACAACCACCAAAACTATTTTACCGCAATGAACGATTTTAAATCAGTTTATAGTATCGGTATGGGAGTTTAAGGGGCCGCTGAATCTTATTTTAACCTCGAAATTTCAAAATTCAATATGGCCAATATAAACTGGCGGATATTTGTCATAACCGATCCGCAGGCTCTCTCGCGAAAAGAGAGGGGAGAGAGGTTCTTTCCTGAACATCCGATTGGGCTTCCCAAGTTTGCGGAACTGAGACCAAAATGTTGTGTCTTTGCAGGATCCTATGGTACACACAATGTCTATGTATGTACGATACACCAAAATTTCAAGGCGATGATTGACGCAGTAAATATAGAAAAAATATCAAACAATATTCTGAAGAATTATAAAGATTGTTTGAATTTCGTTCTATGTGAGGATCCCAAACCAAGTTGTTATTTGAATGAATGCAAATTTTGTCCGGACATTCAAAAGTTTTCTAATTACGTTGAGAACATTATGGATGAGCACAATATTGATCAATTCATCTTCAGCACGTGGCAATCAACCGATAGATACACTTTGATAAAACAATGCCTAACATCGCAAGAATTTATTGAAACTTTATGTTCTAGCCTAGAAAAGTTGATACCTCATCACTTCATCGCTAAGGAGCAATCAAAGTTTATTTCTGGGAAGAAAAATAATCTTTCAGATGAAGAGGTTCTTGCCCAATTGGATTTTGCTGAGAACTATGCATTTACAGCCCAAGATGCTGCACAGGCATTTCATTTTAATAATGATCAAAGTACGATTTTTCCTGCTGTTGTTTATTATAAATCTGAAGGCAAGCTAAAGCATTTCAGTACAGTATCTATGTCCGACTGTACTACTCATGATGCCACTGCAGTATACATAATGCAGCAAAAGCTTATACCTGAAATTCGCAAGGTTTGTCCCACAGTAAAAAAGGTAATATATGCTACTGATGGTGCTAAACAGCATTTTAAAAATTGTTATTAAATGAGTAGTTTAATGAGTCATAAGAGAGATTTTGGCGTTGATGTTGAATGGCACTGTTTTGCAACAGCACACGGAAAAGGTAATTGCGATGGAGTTGGAGCGATAGTAAAGAGAGAAGCTACAAGAGCGAGCTTACAAGCTGCAAAAAATAAAGTAATTCTAGATGTTAAAGCTCTTTATTCATGGGCTAATGGGCGATCATTCTATATAAAATTGTTCTTATACACCAAAAAAGATCACGAACAAACTCGTCAATTCCTAACAAAGAGATTTAAAAACTGTCCACCTGTCACAAACATACAAATGGGGCATGAATTTATCCTAGAAAATAATGAAACGTTGATAGTCATGCATTACTCAAATGCCAATAAACCTAGGAACAGAGTAATTTATGATATCGGCGAAAGCCATTTATCACGAGTAAAAACTCCACGAACGAGGAGCCAGAATTGATAAGAGTGCACAAAATGTCATTAAAGATTGATTCATTTGGCTAAATTATATATTTTTTTTCATCCACGCAGGCATATACATATACACAGAACAATAGAAAAATGTAAGTGCAAAAACCGCAGACAGATAATTCTAAATCTAATAGACCGGAAAAATATAAGATTCATGTGAACAAATAATGATTCCGATATTACATTTATAACCATTTACCTCGCAAACCCCCATATCGATACTTTAAATTGATCTAAAATCATTTGTTGCGGTAAAATTGGTTTAGCGGCGGTATAATGTCCGCCATTTTGGATGGGCCATTTTGGATTTAAAAATTTCGAGGTTAAAATAAGGTGCAGTGGCCCCAAAAACCCTCATATCGATACTTTAAAGTGATCTAAAATTATATGTTGCGGTAAAATTGGTTTGGTGGTGGTATAATGTCCGCCATTTTGGATCCACCATTTCGAATTTTGAAATGTCCAGGTTAAAATAAGATTCAGTAAACCTGAAAACCCCCATATCGATACTTTAAAATGATCAAAAATCATTTGTTGCGGTAAAATGGGTTTGGTGAATGTCCACCATTTTGATTCCGCCATTTTTGATTTTGGTATTCCGTCAGCTTTGTCAATAATATGTCCTATCATGAGTTGTACATAATTTTTGTTGGGATATTTCACAAATTAGAACATTTTTACTATTGTTTTTGTTGAATGTGCTATGAAAACGTGGGTTTCAGGCTCCATATTTTATGCGCCACATTGGATTTTTGAAAGGGCCAGAACTTTTTCAAAAGCCCTTGACCAGACGATCATTTTGAGACCTCAAACGTCTTGTTAGGTTAACCCAAATTTTGGGTGCACTGATGGTCCGGTTGACGTGAAACGTCCCATATGCATGTCAAATTTTATTGATATTGACAAAGTAGTTCCAGAAATATTACGTATACGTACACACACACACACACACACACACACACATCCATACGGACATTTTTCAAAAACACTTGATTTGAACTAACACACTAAAAAGTATTTTCTAGAAGTTTTGAAGAAAATCAAAATTTTACTATTACAAAGCTTCCTCTAGGAGGAAGCAAAAGAAGCATATCTGCATAAATAATTATTTGCAGCATCCTATTTATCTCGACCAGAATTGCATTTTATCTTGTGATATGCATGTGCGTTATTTCATATTCACAAACACATAGAATTAAAAAAAGATTATATCTGCACGAGTAATTATTTGCAGCATCCCTTTCATGTAAATCGAATCTGCAGATAACATTTTGTAATATGCATGAATACATAAAGCATTCGTCATCTCATATTCACAAATAGATGGCTTTAAAAAAAACAGCATATTTGCACAAATATTTAATCGCAGCATCACTCTTATCTGGACCAATCTTAAAACAATATTTATTCATCCATGTATATACAGGGTGATTCTAAAACAATACAACATTTATATACTATCGTGAATAGCGTAAAAAACTGAGTCTAGGGGAATTAGTCCGAAAAATTGTCCTCCACTTTTCACTTTCCCAGTCAAGAAAGAAAAATCCCCCCACCACAGCGCCCAGCCGAAAAGCGCGTGAGGGTAAGTGAGCGCGGCAGTCGCGGTGCCGTTGCTAAGGAAGTCGGCGGCGGCGAACGGAGTAACAAAGAGAGCTGAAGAGAGTGAAAAGCGCAATTCTTTCGCAAAGTCTGACGATCTGCATGTGCGAATGATTTTCGTTCAACTGATAGAACTAATTTTAATATATTTTCCAGACACTTAATTTCCAGGTCAAGTCAATGAGAGAATGGCGAAAGCCTCGATTTTGGAGCATCTGCTGCAGTTTTCTTTCGCTAATATTTGCAATTAAAATTCAAAAAACGTCAAGAGTTGTCTTTTGGAGCAGCTTGATGTAAGCGGGCTGGTTGGGTTGGCCTGGAAAGGCTGAGTGAAGAGAGAGAGACGCGTGCGCTTGTCGCGCCACGTAACTGCTGGTGTTTGCGGGGTTCGCTCTTTGGAGAGCGGAACGGTGAAGAGGCCTACTATGGA
The DNA here is from genome assembly GCA_016647725.1 of Nasonia giraulti. Lineage (NCBI taxonomy): Eukaryota > Metazoa > Arthropoda > Insecta > Hymenoptera > Pteromalidae > Nasonia > Nasonia giraulti. The sequence continues at coordinate 12,478 of QLYP01000405.1, forward strand.
GCAGGTGGTGCGGTGACAGGCAGGCAGAAAAGGCCTGCTGAGGCTTCCTGTCCTTGGTTTCTTTGTTGCCTAGAGAGCGGACACTGCTCGGACCTCTCTAGGTCGACTCTTGGATCGAGTCTGGATGGGGGGGGGGGGGGCCGCCCAACCCGGTGTAGGTTGGACCACCCGATTTGTAAAGGGATAGAGCGGGGTGAGTCTTTTTCTTTTGAGTTATTACGGGGCCAATTCCAAATAGGGATCGGTCCACTCAAAAATGACTAAGAGGCGCGGAGCGCTTTAGTCGGAAGTCGTGAGGTCAAACGCCACCGAGGCCATGGTCTCCGGAGGAGTCTTCTCCTTGACCAAGGGCGTCTTCCCTAGGGGGAGCAGCAATGGGACCTTGAGGATCTCGTTAGAAATGACCCTCGGTTTACGACGCTGTCCCGGGAGTCTGGGAGCAGTTGGCCTTCGTTTCGTCGGTGACAAATTCCCTGTCGGCGGCCTCCTCTTCCGTGGAGAAATGCCGATGCTCCTGCGCTGTGCTGTTTGCGCAGACTGCTTGACCGCTATTTTCCGACTGATGACCTGTAGCTGTGTTGTCGGATTCGCGGCTGCTGGAGTCGGGGTTGCCCGATGGTACAGGCGAATGTCCCGGAGGTCTGGGTCAACCGTGGGCCGCGCAGGGACATCTATCAGCTGTAGATGTTCGGGCCATTCGGCGTTCAGTACGTCGGATGATGACCCTGGGGTGTTTGTGGAACTTTATGCAGTACTTTCTGCAGCACTTTCCGCGGGCCTAGCCGCGAGCCTATATGCGAAGCTTTTGGCGGGACGTTATGCGGGCCTATCAGCGAAACTTTATGCGGGCCTATTAGCGGGACTTTATGCGGTACTTTCTGTGGGACTTTATGCAGGCCTATCCGCGGGAATGTATGCAGAGCTTTCTGCAGGACTTTTCGCTGGCCTTACAGCAGGACCTTATGCGGAGCTTTCGGCGAGACGTTATGCGAGCCTATCAGCGGGACTTCATGCGGTACTTCCTGCGGGACTTTATGCGAGCCTATCAGCGGGACTTCATGCAGTACTTCCTGCGGGACTTTATGCGGGCCTATTAGCGGGTCTTTATGCAATACTTCCTGCGAGACTTCGCGGGCCTATTAGCGAGACTTTATGTGAAGCTTTCGGCAGGACGTTATGTGAACCTATCAACTGTAAGACGAAAGCTCCGCATAAAGTTCCGCTTATAGGCCCGCGGAAAGAACTGCAAAAAGTACCGTAATAAATTCCGCTGACAGGCCCGTGGAAGGAACCATAGCAAGTCCCGCTAATTGACCCGCGAAGTGCGCCGCAGAAAGCTCCCAAAGAGTCCTGCTGATAGGCCCGCGGACAGTACAGCCGAAAGCTCTTCATAAGGTCCCGTTGATAGGCCCGCAGAAAGAGCCGCAGAAAGTCCAACTAATAGGCCCGCGGAAAGAGCTGCAGAAAGTTCCGTATAAAGACCGCTGATAGGCCTGCGGACAGTACAGCCAAAAGCTCTGCATTAAGTCCCGCTAATAGGTCCGCACAAAGTCCCGCAGGAAGTATTGCATAAAGTCCCGTAGAAAGTAGTGCATAAAGTCCCGCTAATAGGTCCGCATAAAGTCCCACTGATAGGCCAGCGAAAAGTGTTTCTCGTGCGATTTTCTAGTGTGACGAAGGGCATTAAGTGTCTGGAAAATTTATTAAAATTAGTTCTGTCAGTTGAACGAAAATCATTGGCACATGCAGATTGTCAGACTTTGCGAAAGAATTGCGCTTTTCGATCTCTTCGGTTCTCTTCGTTACTCCATTCGCCGCCGCCGTTATAGTAAAAAATTAGCTGTAAAGTTTTAGAATGGGCCTGACCTTATACTAGAAATTATGTAGGAAACAAACATGATATAATGGCTAATAAGTGGTTTTACATTTAAATTTGACACTTATAACCTAGTACTTTTCATGACTACTGATACCAACATGAAGTTGTCGGAGTCCGGATCAAACATTCAGATTTTTATAATTTAAGGTTTAAAATGCAAATAAGGTAGCCTTAACACACACACACATATATATATATATATATATATATATATATATAACTTTAAAAGTGTTTTTATTGAAATATTCTGAAAATTTCACAAAAAAAAGTATTTGGGTAGTTTTAGTTAAAAATGCATCCCTTATGAGCTACAAATCATTGAAAATTGGCAAAAATTGCTTAGAACCTCAACTTTGACCAGCTAGAACTCGAAGCCAAATGAAGAAATCGCGCTGAAATTTTTTATTGTGAGTCAGGTACAATATATAGAACATATATACATATATACAGTTTGGGCAAAAATAAAAATTTTTTTTATAATTGTTTAACAGCATCCAATCTACCTGGACCAAATCTTGAAAATGTTTTTTAGTAGGAATGTATATTTTTATCATATGTACCTATCTATATCATTAAATAGTTTTTTATTTATAAAATACATGAAATTTTGTGTAATAAATGTAAAAAATATCGGAACCGACAGACAGACAGACAGTCGGACATTTTTTTAGGTTCTCTTATTGCTAAAAACTAATTGAAATTTGATGACCTGAATAATTTACGTTTAAAGAAAATGTCTACTGTGCAATAGATTTAATTTGTTTTTTCTACGTGTACTGCCGACTGCTTTTTGGTGTGAGTAGCTGTCCGGTCCCCTTCCCTTCTTGTGTTCTCTCTCTCTCTCTCTCTCGAATTTTTGTATTATGATTGAAATTCTGATGTCTTTCTATCGCGTTTTATGTACGTTAATGATTTTAATTATTCAGATTTTGTTTCTACTTCCTGTTACGTTGTCGTTTCTCGTTTCTGCTTCATTTTGATCAATTATTGAATATATTCGGATTTTCTTAATGTCATTTTTCTCTTAGTGGAAATTTGGTTATATTATCTTTCGCTGCATTCATGTTTGTTGACTAATTTTATAATAATTGATCTTATTGTTTCATAAATTGTAATATATTAAAATGCGAAAAAGGAAGCATTTCACAGTATTTTACAGTAATTCGAGGTATAGTACGAATTATTTTGTATATCTAAGTGTTTCTTTTTTAACAGAAATAGAGAATTTATTGATATATTTAGCCAAATATTATCTAAATATAACTATCAGAGTAAAATACTTAAGTAACGTTTATTTGCAGATGTTTATATGCACTGCAAAGAAATGGACTTCCGCCAATAACAACTCATAATATAATTGATGACTGGAATGATCCCGTATTGAACGCTATAAGACGATGTAACTTATTTAACACAGTAAATGATCGTGTTAAGGTACTGTATTAAACATTATTACTAATCTTAATATTCAGAATTATCAAAAGACCAAGTTATATTGCTGATTGGTCTATAAATCATCTGAATTTATTAAATATTTAATTAGGAAGTTAAATGTTTGTAATATTGTGCAATTTAAAACTATGTTCAAGCGTAGATGATTTTAGAATCTCAAATTTAAGTTTTTTTTTTAATACTTTGATGCTAGTGACATGCATTCTCCGTTTGCGCCTACAGACATTCGATACATGCTTTTTAATAATAGCTAATTTTCTCCATGTTAATTGACCATAACAGCATTTAAACTTTGGCATAAGACAAAGCAAAAGATCTAAATTTCACACGCCAAAATGTACAGCATACATAGGTATAAGTCTAAATCAAGTCTAAAGTGCATGATACCTCAATGAACCTATCCATTCGCGTCATGTTAAACAACAACGTAGTCTTGTTTTTAAAATACATCGATATATACAGATACTAAAAGCACAGGCGCATATGAAAAACTATAACAATCTTAGATTATATTGCACTATAATCAGCAATAGATAGTTTTGCAACGGTATCTTAAACTTCAAGAGCGAAGGCAGAGCCCGTAAATTTTGCGGGAGCAAGTGCTATAGGCGTGCAGTCTGAATTTATTCAAATCAGTGTCCGTTCTTCCGTATCACAGCATGAAATTAACAAACAGATAATGAAATTCAGCAACCGGAAAATAACACTCCACGCAATAAATCGAGAAAAGAACCTTAGCACAACCCGAGACCATATACAAGACTTGATCAACAAATTCTGCTGAACCAACTAAAGCTGCAATCCTCTGCATCGACACTGGTCAACAAAAGCGATAGAAACAAAATTAAGAAATAGATAAAGTAGATACTTTTGATTATTAAGATAGATTTTAAAATGAACCAATGCAAAAAGAAAGGACATGCAGTAATATTGAAATTTTAATAGAACTAAAGTAAACTAAAAATAGAAAGTTCAGCTATCAAACCAGCGATTGCGATATGTTCCGTATTTTTTGAGCAAGCTAATTATAATTTAGAACAACTGATCAAAAATATATAATCTCTCTATATTATAAAAAAAGTTACAGAAATTTTATCCCTCAATTAGTGCCCCTCAATTAGTGGCACTTAATTAATTAGTGCCATTCAATTAGTGACACTCAATCAGTGTTCCTCAATTAATGCCCCTTAATTATAAGTACATAATATATATAAGTCGGGGTAGTCGGTTTGTTTCCTTCTTAATATTGTGTTGTTGGTTTTACATAATCTTAAACATGCTTTTCCTCTGTATATAAAAATTTTTTTTCTCCTAAGATATATTTTGTTTTAATTTTGTTATAAAAAAAAAAATTATGTGTTTCTTTATGTTCGCGTTTTACGTTTCAACCCATTCGTTTTAAGTAATAAAGCAACAACTTAATGCAAGAAAATGACAAAGCGGCAACCCCAGGAGGCGGTATGAGCGTGTTTGTGTAAGTAAAAAAATGTGGCTGTCTCGGGGACAGCCGATAGAAGTGAATATTTAAATAGATAGTGTGGAATTTTAGAAAATTTTGAATAGTTTTGTTGCCAGAGAATCAAATGTATACAAAGTGAGAAATATACTAGTCTTCGCAGCGGGACTGCAAATGTCTTTGATGCAAGAGTTCAAAATTTATATACTATTGTCTTCGCGGCAAAACTAAAATGAATATAGTCTTAGACGCAAATTCAAATGCGTCTTTGTTGAGTGGGAAGTAGAAATATACAAGGATAAATTTAATCGTGACTTTTTAAATAAATTTTAACAATATTTCGATTTAGTGATTTTGATGCCCTATTTTCTTATTTTTCCAACTTAATCGCAACTTTGACAGAGAGATTAACAAAACTTAGATGAAGTCATTATTGATCGACTAGTTAATTTAGGATAGGCAAAATATAATACAAATAACAAAAATATAATAAGAATAATAGTATCGTACGATATTTTATGATACAACGTGCGTAAACCGAGATTGGGAGAGTGCATTTTTGCACGAGCGTGTGGTAAATTGAGGTTTACGCCAAGGCGTGTCATACAGTATAATGTTACCGCAATAAGTCAATAATGTTTACCTGCAAACCTTTTGCGCATATTAAAAAGTCACGTCGTCTAGTTGACGCAAAGGAATTGAAGTACCATGATAAGGTACCGCTATATTAGCGCGTCTGAAATCCGAGAAAACCCGATAGCCGCTTGTAGCGTGTGTAAATAATTGTGGTTGATATGTAATGGAAGAGCTGAGCTGTGCGAGCATGCTAACATGCGCGGCGAAGAGTGCGTAGTGGGGGGAGAAAGCTGCCGCTGCTTTAGTGACGATCGGTATGTCGCGCCACCGTGACAGTGATCGTTCACCGATTTACTCCCCAGTAAAATGTGTACCTGGCGAGCCTATAGAAGTATTCACTTCGATAATTTGAATTATTATACATGAAATCAATCACTTATTGAACATTTGAGTTTTGCAATTAGCAGGTTACGCGTGTTCTTAGAAAGATAGATAGGGACAGTAATTTGCGGCGTGCAAGTAAGGAATTTTATGATGAAAAGGACACCGATGTGTGGGATCTGCATTTTCTTTTTCACCACGACGTCATAAAATATGACTGATATAGTCGACTAAACTTTTACGGGGGCAGTCTACATTTATGTAGGCACAACCCTCGTGAAAGTTATAAAGTTTTCAATACATTCTTTTTTGGCCTTATTTATTTTTAATGTTTTTTAGGCACTCCCCCCGAAGATGGATTTGACAAAAAATGTGTATTTTCAATTCTTTCTCAGCCATTTTTTACAAAAAGGTTTTTTCATAAAAGTATTCTTGCTATTTTGTAGAAAACAAAATTCTGAACAAATTCACAGTATTTAAAAATTCTAAATACCCAATTGAAAAAAGTCTTTCTAGTAGCGAAGCCTCATTCTCCAAAAATTGACTTTCCGTCCGTGCGTAGGACCTGATGTTCATAAGAAGTGACCTTATATTACACAACATACTTGCTTAAAACAAATTGTTTCAGTCAAATTCACTATGTATATTAAATATACTATATTCTACATTATCACCATGTATATGCATCTTTTTAGACATACTTTTGTAGACCAATAAAGCTAGAAATTGATATTTCTTCACTATACCCATAATAAATTCTTGAAAAACAACTTTTCACACTTGCTTCTATGAAATACTTGTACAATGACTATATATGTCCAATATACTATATTCTAAGCCACTACTGATCATATGTACATCTATATATACGTATATTTGATATTTTATTCCTCTGCATGACCTTAAATCTTAAGAAAATATGAATTGTTTTCACTCTAACTATATTAAACACTTGCACTGTAACTGTATATTATACTGTAACTGTATAATATACATACTTATCACCATGTATATATACGCATACTTTACTAATTTTCATACGAAGTGACCTTATATTACATGTCATACTTGATTGAATCAACTTTTTTCACTCAAACTCACTATATATGTATACTAAATATACAATATTCTGCAGAACGACTAGACTGAAATTTCAAAATAACCTTATATTACACATACTTGCTCATACTTGCTTGAACTAACTTTTTTCATTTAAACTCTACACCATGCCTAGACTAAATTTTTAGAATGTTTTACCCTACTTCCTTATACCTTTTTTCTGACAAACCTTCTCTTCATTTTGTCTTCCTGAATCTTTTAATCCTATTACTTTCTTATCATTCCTTATTTTTAAAAGCACATGCATCATCACAATATATTATTGCACAGCCCGTATTCTGTAAGCCTGTGAACAGTCGAGGCTTGTCTTGTTCAACCACTACTTTGTCATGTGGTACACAAAATTTGTGCTTCCCTGCTATGGCTGACAGCAGCAAGTCACTTATATTGCTTTTTATCACCATGTATATATATATATATATATATATATATATATATATATTTATAAGGTATCTCCAGGAATTTTTTGGTCAGGAACCGGATGATCGAACCCTCTCAATTCCTGATTTTAAGGTTTAAATGTCTTATAGGGTACGTATAACATATATATACATATATATATATATATATATATATATAT
>QLYP01000405.1:27205-40655 GCA_016647725.1 Nasonia giraulti
GTTCTTTAGGGGTTTAGGGTTTAAGGCTCTTTAGTTCACATGTACAGGCTACAAAGATCACACATTTATAACAAGTTTTTATGAAAGTTAAAATTTTTTTTCGACATTTCCGTCCACCACATTGGTTCCGCCATTTTGAATTTTCAAAATCTGATATCAGATTTGCAAAGAGCGATCTCGAAAACCCTTATATACAAACCTTCTACAAAATATTATGGATTGAAGTATACTTATAGTTATTTTGTGTTAGGGGTGGTTTACCCCCCTAAGGGGAAGTATCTATGAAAAAACCGAAAAACTTAATTTGTTTATTATAGATGTTTACAAATTTTTTCCAAATTTTTTAGTCGTTTAAAACTTTTTTATTATATAAAATTTTTTTTCGATATTTCCGTCCGCCATATTGGATCCGCCATTTTGAATTTTCAAAATCTGGTAACAGATTTGTAATCAGCGACCTCGAAAACCTCTATATACAATCTTTCTACGAAATATTATGTATTGAATTACATATTTACAGTTATTTTGTGTTAGGGGTGGTTTACCCCCTTAGGTATAATATTTATGAAAACACCGAAAGACGTCAACTAAATTTTGTTATTAAGGATGTTTAAACATTTTTTCCAATTTTTTTAGTCGGTTTAAACATTTTTATTATAAAATTATGCCAAAAAATATATGTTTTCAACCCCTAAAAAATAGGGGATGCTACCCTTATTCTTCAAATCACCATGAAATACTTGCTCTTTTTGTAAGAAATAACCTCCAATTTGTTTCATTGAAAAATATTAATTTTAAGCCGAGATATTTAAAAAAAAAACGCTTTTTGGGGGTTAACTTTAGGGGAGGTTTTTACCCCTTAAAAGTGAAAATTAGCCGATAAAAAAAAATACGTGTCTCTTATTTTTTTATGTTCTACAACATATATGAAAATCAGCAAAATCGGTGAGTTCGGGTTGGGTACCTTTCCTTGTCAGAATACCTTGAATCAAGGCTATTACTAGATAACCTTCAAACAGGCTTCCGCACTGGTCACAGCACTCATCTGGCCTAATTAAGCTAACTGATGATGCCAGAGCTGGGATAAACAAAAAGAAAGTAACACTACTCCTTCTCTTTGACTTTAGCAAGGCGTTTGACACTGTGTGTCACGTCAGGCTCCTGAAAAAGCTATCCACCTTCGGCTTCTCAAAGCAAGTCATCCGCTGGTTTGCCTCCTACCTCTCTGGTAGAGAGCAGGCCGTCGTTGGTGACAATAACGAACGTTCTTCTCCTCGGCGTCTCAACATCGGCGTTCCGCAGGGGTCCGTTCTGGGTCCACTGCTGTTTTCATTGTACATCAATGACATCGGTTTCTGCCTTGATACCGATGTTTTCCATCTCATCTACGCAGATGACTTGCAAATTTACAGTCAATGCCACCTCGAAGAGCTCAATTCTTTATCAAACTAGATGAGTGCCAATGCTGAGAGGATTACTGGTTGGGCTGAACAGAATAAGCTAAAACTTAATGTTGCTAAAACTAAAGCAATTGTCCTGGGCTCTCCCTACTACATAAACGCATTACCCTCAACAGCTAACACTTTCATTAACATAGGGGGTGCCCAGGTCAGCTTTGAATCTTCCGTGCGTAATCTGGGATTGGTGCTCGACTCTAAGCTTACGTGGAGGGAGCATATTACACAAGTGTGTAAGCGTGCTCACACACTAATGTACAGGCTTTACTTTTTCAGGAAAAGCACCAATCTCAGGTTGCGCAAGCACTTAGTGCAGGCCCTCCTGTTTCCTCTTATAGACTACTGTTCCCTCGTATACTGTGACCTGACGCAGGAACTCGACCTAAAACTTCAGAGGCTCGTGAATACAGGAATTCGGTACATCTATGGTGTAAGAAGAGATGAGCACATTTCCCCATACAGGCGGGAGTTGCAGTGGCTAACCACTGCCGGACGCAGGAAGTATTTCACTGTTTGTTTCCTAAGAAAAATGTTTAACACAGCCGTACCATCATACGTACTGGCATACTTTGACTTCCGCGTGACACTTCGGCCTGTTAGGGGGGAGGTGATACCTCTGGATATTCCGACATTCGCGACGGAGACGCTGAGGAACTCGTTTCATATCAGCGCCTCATACCTATGGAACAACCTGCCATCTCACATTCGTAACACTACATCTGTCTCAGGTTTCAAGAGACTAGCTAAAGAGCACTTTCTTGAGCTTGACACAAACACTTGAACTCGCTTGTACACATTCACTCAAACGCACACACACACGCCTGTACACACTCACGCAAACGCACACATTCACACACTCTCGCTCGACCCATCTTCACATTATCATACTTTCACAATACACTCTTTTTTGCTGTACTACTATTGCTGCTGTATACAATTTATCGTACAACATATTGTACGTCAAATAAATCTAATCTAATCTAATCTAATCTCTCTCTCTCTCTCTCTCTCTCTCTCTCTCTCTCTCTCTCTCTCTCTCTCTCTGTCTCTCTCTCTCTGTCTCTCTCTCTCTCTCTCTCTCTCTCTCTCTCTCTCTCTCTTCTCTCGTCAGCCTAATGGCTCGCACCGAGAGTATCCCGAGAAACCCAAAGGTTCTTACCTGGTGTAGGAGAGACGAACACTAGTCTCCCGTCCCCCAGCGGAAGCCTCGCTGGCCCAGGAGGTGCTGGCTTCCCTCACTCTTCCTTCGGGGCGGTGGTCCAGGTCGTGACGCTGCTGCTCTCTCACTCTTACTCTTTTCACGATTCATTTTCGCGCGCTCTCGTCACGTCGAATTGTTATCGACAGGGCTCCGAAAGGAACTGCCGAGCCGCTCTGCCGCGCGCGTGCTCGGCGTCTCGCCGTCGGCCGTCGGGCCCGGCTGATAACGTAGCCCGATTCGCCGCGCGAGGCGCGAGACGCGCTGATTGGCTGCTCGTCTCGCGCCAGCTCGAACCGGCGAGCTCCCCCCTTGGGTACGTCGGCCAGCGAATTCCACGAATTCCCGGGACGTAGCTCGCGTCCGAGAAAACGCGGGCCTTGCTGGAACCAAACGCCTTTTCTTCCTCGCATCGAGTGAGGTTGCCGCGCAAACAATAACGCGCGATTTGCTCGGCTGCAGAATCAACGCTCGAAGAGAGATGATCATACACAAATCTCAGAAACAGCCGAAAGGCTATGGATTGCTTGATAAAGTTATCAATAACTTACCTGTTGAAATGCATCTTCCAGAATATCAATACTGCGGTCCCGGAACCAAATTGAAAAAGCGAATGATATGAGGAGATCCTGGTATTAATCCGCTTGATCAGGCATGTAAAAAACATGACATAGCTTACTCCGATAAAAACGGAGATCGTAAAGCTGCTGACAAGAAGCTTGCTGAGGAAGCTATGCAACGTGTCAGAGACAAGGATGCTAGTCTTGGTGAAAAAGCTTTTGCTTTTGCTGTTAGCAATGCCTTGAAATTAAAAGGAAAAACTAGAATGGGACTAAAATTTAATAAGTTAGTGACTGTAGCTAAAAAATCAATGAAGGGTGCACGTCAAGCTGTTAAAAGTGTAGGTGGAAAGAAAAAAAGTTATCATTCCACGTGTTCTGCCGCTTCCAGCAAAAATTGGTGGAGTTCTTCCTTTTCTCATTCCATTGTTCGCAGGACTAAGTGCCACCGGTGCTCTAGCAGGAGGTGCTGCTGGAATAGCTAAAGCAGCTAATGATGCTAAAGCTGCGCAGAAAAATCATGAAGAAAGTAAGAGGCATAATAAGACTATGGAAGCTATTGCTTTAGGCAACTCTACCTTAAGCCTTATAAAAATGGAATGGGATTATTTATGAAACCTCATATAGGTCGTGGTCATCAAGTCAGTAGAAAAAAAAAACTTCGATTTAACTTTGCCAAATCGTGCACTGACTGACTACGATCTAAAAAAATATGCTCATAGGATGAAAATCCCAGATTTCCGTCGTGTTTTCATGAGAAATAATCTACCTCCCGATGGCCCATTGCATAATGAATCAGCAGTGGTAAACTTGGATGACTTTCAAAATAGAGGCACTCACTGGGTTTGCTATCGCAAACGAGGTCCTGAAGTGATTTATTTTGATAGTTTTGACGATCTCAAACCTCCCAAAGATCTTATGTTGTATTTTAACGTGAAGGAAGTGAAATACAACTATAAAAGATATCAAAATCTTGACTCATTTATATGTGGCCATCTTGTCTTTATTTCTTAGCTGGGAGGCTATAAAAGAGGTGCTCACAGATAAATGGAATCATTATCTTCCGATCAGTCATGGAAAATAGCTTCACTCTGAGTCTCTCAGGAAATTCATCTGTCCTAGAAGCGCAATATTTTCCTTCGATTGAACTACCACAGGATAAAAATTTTGTCTTGGGTTTAATTGAACTTTTATCATTTAACTCTATTCCCAATGTTGACTATTCAAATAATAAACTGCATTTAAGCGGAGATACTGTTATTAGTATTCCTACTGGCAGTTATGAGATTAATGCTATTAATCAATTTCTACAAGCAACATTAAAATCCAAAGGAATTGAATTCTCTTTGAAAGCTAACAACAATACTCTTAGAAGTGTAATTCTCTGCAGTCATCCGATAGATATCACACATCACGATTCCATAGCACGTCTCCTTGGCTTTGCTCCTCGCATTCTCGAAAAGAACATTCAACACAGCTCTGATTTACCAGTGAAAATATTGAGAATCAATGCACTCAGAGTTGAGTGCAATATTACTGGAGGTGCTTATATCAATAATAAGAAAGTTCATACAATCCATGAGTTCTTTCCCAGAGTACCTCCGGGATATAAAATCATAGAAGTTCCGTCACACGTCATATATATACCGCTCAGTGTCAAGTGCATAGATCATCTACAAATTCGAATCGTCGATCAGGATGGAAATTTGGTGAATTTTCGAGGAGAGGAAATCACTATTAGATTCCACATCAAATCTGTATAATGGGTATCGTTTACAATTCTGGATCATATATAAGTAAGCCATCATGTCATCCAGTCATCAGTCGACCGAAGAAACTCAAACCCTTAACACGCAAGAGCATTCAGTTTCTGAAAAGTCTAGGACTAAAAGTTCGTGGAAAAAAAATTATTTGCTGTTTCCAGAAAAATGGACGAAATTCTAAGCATGTGTCGTATTCGATGAGTCTATTGCTCATTATGAAGTTCATGCACATCAGCCATACTCATCATTAAGCTTTGACAACAGCGATGAAATTCGTATTTCTATCCAACATCAAGATCTATGTCTCTTACCATCGCGCAGCTCTATCCATGTATGTGGAAAATTGCAAGTAAAAGGTGGATCAGCAGCACTTATTTAAACTAAATTTGTCAACAATGCCATTTGTCATCTGTTTGCTGAAATTCGTTATGAAATTAATGCTGTGGAGATAGATAAAAGTAAAAATGTTGGTCTAAGCAGTGTTATGAAAGGATTGATTTCATTTAATTTGAATCAGAATTATATGATGGAGAATGCAGGCTGGCTTGGTATTCAAGACAATATCAAATCGGTCGTAGATGACAAGGGAAATTTTGACGTTGCCATTCCACTGAGTATGATCTTGGATTTTGCAGAAGACTACAAAAAGATTGTAGTTAATATGAAGCATGAGCTCATTCTCACAAGATCGAGAAGCGACTTGAACGTAATAATCCAGGAAGGTACTGTAGCAGATCGTGTGACTACTTATGAAGATTACGAAGTAAAAGTAACAAAGATAGAGTGGTTGATGCCATATGTTGTTGCATCTGAAAAACAAAAAATCCCGCTATTGAATTACATTGGTAAAGATAATCCTATCTCCATGTGTTTCCGTTCTTGGGCGTTATTTGAATATCCTATTCTGCCAAGCTCTAATAAACACGTCTGGACGGTGAAAACATCAAATTAATTGGAAAAACCTCGTTTTGTGATTCTTGGACTACAAAAAGAAAATCATCGAGAACTGCAAACGCCAGTCGATTTGATCATTGTGAGTTGAGTAATCTGAAAATTTACTTGAATTTACAATATTATCCAGACAACAATATGAATCTCGACATATCTAAAAATCAGTTTGCCATTCTCTACGATATGTATGCTAATTTTGAAAAATCTTATTATGGAAAAGATCCGAACCGCTGCTGACAAATTCTTTGTTTCTCAACTTAGCACCACTCACAGTTATTGACTGTTCACGATAAAACGAATCTCTCAAGAGCGCTCCTGTCGATGTACGTTAGGAGTTTGAGGCTAAAAAAGATTTTCCTGCTAACACTTCAGCATACTGCCTAATCTTATATGATCGTGTCGTTCAGTACAATCCTATTAGTGGGGATGTCAAGAAGCTCTTCTAGGCTGTACCGAAAAATGGAGTATGCAGTAGACAGTATTTTTTATCATCATGTACAGAACAATAATACACAAATAAATTTCAATTTAATAGACATAATACATTTGCTTTCTTTTATTTACTACAACCTAATCCTTTTTTATCCACGTGAAAAAAAACAATGTTAATACACTTATCCAACTATTATGCTCATCACTAAATCTTAACCACTTAACATATACACGTTTGCCACTTTTCTTTGAAACTTTTTCTACTAGATAAATTTCGGGATATACTTTTTGACATTTGTTGATACTTTTTGATACTTTTTTTCGATACTCTTGATACTTTTTGATACTTTTTTTCGATACTCTTGATACTCTTGATACTTTTTGATACTTTTTGATGCTTCTTGATACTTTTTGATATTTTCTTGCACTCTCTCAGAGAGAAAGCTTTATAACGATGCAAATTTCCGCATTAAAGATTTTGATGTTTTCGATGTTTCTGAGCCAAAAAAAATGTATGCATGGAAGTATGCTGAAATTTAATATGCATTTCAACTATGCTTGTACTTAGAACTCATTAAATTTTGAGTACGATTGCCCGTCACATTCTGGATTTATTAACACGTCTAATTAAAAAAAAATTTTTTTCTTTTACAAATTTTGATCCCCACCATAACTCAGGAACGGATCTGTTTGGACGTTATCTTAGTCGAAAAACAGCTGACACTAGAAGGTGTGTAGAATAAGTAGTTGTATGCAGTCAGTTGCGTATACTACTAGTCTTCGCCTTCACCTACAAAATTCAAAAGATATCTCTGCGTGAAATATTAAAAGTGAGGGGTATGGCTACAATACCCTTTAAAAGTACAGAACACTGAGTGTTAAGCAATCTGATTTCTTGGCGCAATCCCCACTCTTCATCCTAAGTCCCATCTCTTAGCAGTGAGTAGTATCTATCTTTGCAAACATAGAAAAGGTCCGTTTTGTACACGCACACAAGTTGCCGCATGCGGGCATAAGGATATGGCAACGCTGCATTTCGTGTCAGAGCACGGACAGATGGACTTACTATACTGCGCGGCCGAAGCCTAACCCACCGCAGCCTCCACTGCCGATTTCTAGGTAGAAAAAAATGTAACCCGAGGAAAGTCATAGTGTCAAAATTCGAAGCGAGGCTGAAGCGTTGTCTTGTCTCAACAGTGCCTTGACTTTTTCGCTCTCGGCGTGTAAAAGTTCACTTTAGCAGGGTACTTTGTATATATTTAAAAATAATAAAGTTCGAGCTATAACATTTTTAAAACCCTCTTCCAAATATTCTTGCTTACATTATACTAGTTTTTTTAACAAAATCTAAAAAAGAGTTTCAGCGCTATAAATGAAAATGTGCGTAAAAGAGTTACGGCTCCATAAGGCTCTGTGTTAAAGCACGCAACCACATAATCCAATAAGTTGACTCTGGAAAGTGTGTGTACCAGGATCACCGTCTATACCTACGCGAGGATCGTATGGAAAGTGTGAGGGATAGTACCTGCGCAATCTGTCCGCGCAGTCGATGGACTATCATATCTCAGTCGAAAGGAAAAAACAGCTGACGCTAGAAGCTGCATACATCTGCGTAAGATAGCTTGTATACATAACCGATAGTGATTCACACGCAGTCTGTAGTATGTATAATGTCTCCAATATAATGTGTAAAGGTAAGGGAAAACACCTGTGCGAAGGTCACCGTCTCTACCTGCGCGAGGGAAGAGGAGCATGGACCAACCACAAAATTTTTTTCGAGACACGGAGAAGGGAAGATTGGGACTTATACATACTACGGTTACTGGCTCACTTTGAGAGTGGGGTGAATTCACGATCGCTAGGGGAGGGAAGGGAGGGATCGACAATCCCTCCATCTAAAATACACAGCTCGGATTCTGACTCACATTGAGAGAAGAGGGGGTGAGCCAGAATCCACATGAGCCAGTATGCCTATAGCCTATCTACTATTGTATTTGTTAATAACAATCTTGTCCAAAATACCGAAGTTGTTAAAGTAGGAAGAAATAGGATAATAATAAATACTAGGATTACTTTAAATAATAAAAGTAGTCTTGAAATATAGGCCTTGTATAAATTGCACGGGATACCGAAAACTGAATTTATACAATAATCTTAATGAGTACTTAACTAAAAATAGAAATGTAAAGAATCACTTAGTGATAGGTTAATTTAGTATTGATCCGCTAGACTGTGATCACTATAATCAAGATTTTTTTTCAACTTCCTTGATAAGGGATATATCACCGGTTTTGTTGGTAGAGCCAAAGAATCATGTATCGACAATATTTTATTAATTTTCATAACATAAGCACAGCCAGATATAAGCTTAGGCATGATATAACGGACCATTACTTGATTATTATTGAGTAAAAAACCTAAAGAGTAACTGAAGAACCATATGTTTTCTTAAACTACAAAAAATTAACAGATTCTGCTAACTCTAGAAAGTGAGACGAAATTATGTCGATGAATGATCGCAGTTTGGCTGTAGATGAATTGTTAAGGGGAGACACAACACCTTTAAATCCTGAAAAAAAGAATTATGAGTAATAATGACAAAATTTAAGTAAATCATTTGATTTTTTTTAGTGATATTTAGTATAAATACCTTTAACTTTACCTTGCTAAAACCTTAATTATCCCTGCTGGCCCATTGTGGCACTCGATGCTTTGTGCATTTTTTCACCGTCTGTAGGATTCAAAGTGTACAAATGGTTCTTTTGGCCTCGAATTCCAGGAGGATACTTTGTACACCTGTAGTTTTGGTATGAATGCAGGGATTTTAATTTGAACGTTTAGAAAATGTTTTATAACCAAAAAGGTGGCATAATAAGCGAAAAAAAAGAAAAAAATCAGTATTTTTATCGTCAAACCATTTCTAAGCATTCAAATCAAAATGCCTGCATTTATACCAAAACTACAAGTGTACAAAGTATCCTTTTTGAATCTGAGCCCAAAAGAGCCGTTTGTACACTTGGAATCTTACGGACGGTAAACAAATTCATAAAACATTGCACCGAGTGCCACAATGGGCCAGCAAGGATAATTAAGATTATAGCACGATAAAGTTAAAGGTATTTATACTAAATATCACTAACAAAAATTTCAAATGATTTACTTAAATTTTGTCATTTTCACTCATAATTATTTTTTTTCAGAATTAAAAAGTGTTGTGTCTCCTTTAACCATTGTGATCACTAGTTTTCGAGCTAAAAATCGAAAACTATAAAAAATCAAAAAAACACACTGGTAGGAAAAATTGGATAACAGATGCAATTATAAAACTGTGTGGAACCAAAGAGTTTTTATATAATTAATGGCAACCGGATGTGCATGAATTAAATCTTTGATCTAAAAGATGCTATTAATTGCATAAAGATGATTAATCAAAACATTACGAATAAATTCCAAATGTCACAAAACATGAATATTTACTTTTGTGTAATAGGTAGAAATCTAAGTGCAAGAATCGTAAAACGAGTAAACACTGAACTTAAGTTGCCTGACATAAATTCTATTTCTTGTTCTCTAAAGCCAACAAGTACTGCAGAAATAATAAGTATCAAAGGGCGCAGTAGGACCCCAATGGCCCAAGTATAAGTTTTTATATGCTGTGCCATCGGGAGAAACGCGACCTAATTATACGTCAAAGTCTGTCGGTGACGCGTATGTATATGAGCATCTGATTTTGAAGATTTTCATTAAATCTTTCTAATTATCGGGCTATTTTGTTAAGAAAATTGCTCCTTCAGAAAAATAATTATGATTAAAAATTATTGGTAAATTTTTTTTTATTTTTGCCTACCCGATTCTCTTTTTTTCCAAGTCAGCCACTCCAAAATATCAGTAATAGGTTAAGAGGTTAAGCGGTTTTTGAATAAAGTTTTAGTATTTTATTAATAAGTGTGTGTTCACGCCGCGAATAAAATCTTCAGATCATCGTTTCGGAGCCCGCCTCGCATTCTTACAAGCCTCTCGAGTTATTAGTCGACCTTGCGCGGTTGTTTCTCCGATTGCGAAAGCCTGCTTTGTAAATTGCGTGCGATTAGAGTCGTCATCATCGTCCTTTCCAGGACGATAGACACTCTTTATTTGTATCTCCGTGCGTTGCGTAGTGTGTGTGCATTTTGCGTGTGGTGTGCGGATTGTGTGAGTTCATCGAGTGTTGGGATTTCGGCCACGTGCGAGCTTCCTCGGCGTGTCGATTTCCACCCGGTGATTGCTACCTACGCGGCAGGGCTGAAAAAGCCTGCCCGTGGTCCAGGATTGGTTCCCTTGAGACGTCGAGGCGTCCTGCGACCGAGGAAGGTGCGTCCCACCAACGTGCGGCCAGGGCTTTACGTCGCGCCGTCCACGTATCGTTCTACGAATAAGGTAGGAGAGCTCTCCAGCGTGCGAAAGGTACCTCGCGGCGATAGGTTTAAGTTACATGCGTTTCTTTCTCTGTTGTTGTCTGTAGTAGAGTCTCTCATTTTTTTTGAACTCATTAACTTCTGTTCAGTACTTATGGTGTTTGTACGACGTTCTAATACATAAAAAGAAAATTTCAGTTGTCCACCAATAAAAAAAGTGAATTTATTTGAGTATTTCATATTCGACGGCGTAAAAATAAAATATAAGCATCTTTAGCACCTTTTGACCACAGCTTTTTTGAAAAATTTTTATCACTAACATGAAATCACACATTGTTCTAATATACACCAGCCTTGAATAATTTCTACACCTAGACACGAAAAACCACGGAGCGGACCTTGTCACCGGCCACCTTGTACACCTAGACACCGATCTTGAAAATTTTTACACCCAGACACCAAAAATTAAGGAGCGCTCCACCTAGACCTCGTCATCGGACACTCTGTACACCTTGACACCACCTTTGAACGATTTATTCACCTAGACACAAAAAGCCACAGAGCGCGCCACCTAGACCTCGTCATCGGACACCCTGTATACCTTGACATCACCCTTAAATGATTTATTTACCTGGACACAAAAAACCATGGAGCGCACCACCTAGACGTCGTCATTAGACACCCTGTAATCTAGCACTTATAATCCACGCCACTTGATATGATAAAAGTATATTGAAAAGCAATATCCAACTTTTTACACCTAGATACTAAAAACCACAGGGCGCACCATCTAGACCTCGTCATCGGCCACCCTGAACACCTAGACGCTGTCCTCGTATGATTTATTTACCTAGACATCAAAAACCACGGAGCGCGCCACCTTGACCTTTGTATATATAGACATTGTCCTTGAATGATTTTTACACTAAAAACCACAGGGCGCACCACCTAGACTTCGTCATCGGCCACCCTGTATACCTAGATACCTTTCTCGAATGATTTTTACACCTATACACAAATAACTACGGAGCGCACCACCTAGACCTCATCTAAAAAAAAGCGAATTCTTTATCTAAATTGTTAATAACTGAATAAAAATGAGAGGGTGAGGGAGATGAATTATAGAGAATAAATTTACGAAGAAAATGAGAGGTCGAACGATCCGATCCGATGATTAGAACTGGAGAAAATCTGGAAAAACTATGTATGCGCGCTTCCCCTCAGCCGCCGCTCGGGCTGCAGCTACCCCCTCTACTCTAGCATTTCGGCGCGCTCGACCATTTCAGCACATATTCAAGGCGTTGTTTCACCTGCTTCGCTTTATTTAATTAAAAAACGAAAATAGACGTTTTGTTGCTTTGCGTTACTAGTTTAAAATTCCGTTTTTAAAACTTAAATCGGACACTCACAGGAGCATCCAGCCTTCCGCGAAAAAAATGGCTAAAAACTTACAGTCGCGATTGTTCAAAAATTATTTGTTTGACAGAAAAAGGGTTTTGCACACACAAAATACATATAAATAGCTACTTATATGCCAAGTTTCAGTTTTTAACATTGAAAAATGGCGAAGTTGCGTTTTCCGGATTTTCTCCGGTTCTAATTATCGGATCGGATTGTTCGACCTTTTATTCTCTTCATGATTTTATTCTCTACAATTCATCTTTCAGCCGCATTAAAATTGTTTGCATAGTTTCCATTTTATATGCAAAAAACTATAAAAATATCGAATTTTTCACCTAAATTGTTAATAACTAATTAAAAATTACGATTCACGATTTGGAAAGTGTGCAAAATACATCTGCTAACTGCCCTTCACAAAATCGCACAGTTGGTTTTCAGGTAGTATTTATGTCATAAAGAAATGCTCAATTGCTTGGCCTAAAGCGTGTTACTGTCACTGCTCCGGAACGCAGAGTATGCACCGGCAACCTCTTGATTCCTAATATCGTAATATATTATCATTATATTTTCTTGAGAAAGCAATTTCCATCTGTATATAGCTGTGCGGCCAACTTCACGGTCCTAACACTTCTTGCAGCTAACTTAACGATCCTAACACATTTCGGGCTGAAGAAGAAAAACGTGATTTTAGCATTTGTGGATTATACACCCATATATTATAAAAATAAGCAGCCTTTTCACTAATATTCTTGTTGGAAATCATAGTTTAGCTCAGACAACATTCTAATAAGCCAAAAAACCTTACTAACAGAATTTTGCTTATCATTATAAGTATTTTTTTTTTTTGTATGATGAAAATCCAAACACCAATATAGAAGTAAATAGTTTCACGGGCGCCGCGGCTTCGTCTGCTTCTCAAACTCGCCTATGTGGCGCTACCGCACCACTCGATTCTGAATACCCAATTGAAAAAATTTTTCTTAGTAGCGAAGCCTTTTTCACCAAAAAATTAACTTTCTGCCCTTGCGCAGGACCTGATGTTCATAAGAAGTGATCTTATATTACACATCATACTTGGTCGGACCAACTTTTTTTAGTTAACTTTACTATATATTTATATCAAATATACTACTAAAATAAAACGCTTGCTTTGCTCGCGATTTACAAACTAATTGTGATGATATTTAATTATTTAAAGTGTCATTATTAAATCTACTGTTAAATATTAGATGTACACTCGATGGTAGTTAATTCTTGCGGAACGTTTTTGAAATGCTCCAAGCAGATTGCCAGA
>QLYP01000405.1:40665-76585 GCA_016647725.1 Nasonia giraulti
CCGGTTTTAAAATTATACAATAGAATAGAAATAGTATTAAATATATTAACAAAATCTAACAATAAAATAATATTAATTAAACATTTTTTGCTTCCTCCTAGAGGAAGCTTTGTAATAGTAAAATTTTGAGTTTCGTCAAAACTTCTAGAAAATACTTTTTGGTATGTTGTAAGTTCAAATCAAATGTTTTTAGAAAATCACTCTTGAACTCGGACTCTTTATTTGAACGTAAACACAACTGTTCTCAACAGCTGTCAGAACCAGACTGAACATAAACAATAACATCCGCGACGTCGTTGATCTCGTTGCTAAGGTCGCTTGCGCGATTGTTGGTGTTCGAATCGCGTAACTTTCAGGCTCCGTCACAACATTGCCCTCTCCTTTTCAGATTGTCGTCCCGACAATCATAACCATCCATCCTTCAAGCGTGTTGATCCTCTTACAATCCAATGATGACTTACAGGAACTGATATCAACATCCTCTACCTTGACCCATCCTAGGCATTAAGTTACCAAGCAATGCTTTGAGACGTCATTCCAATCATCACTAATCAGGACTAAGACGGACCCGTCTCTTGAACAATCTACTTCAATCATACTTCTTATTTTCTCATCATAGGGTCGGTCGAAATCGGTCTTCAGACAAGAGGGGGGAAGTTGACATGCCGTGGAACCTCACCTTAAGTCCCTGCTCCGGTATTTACCTTCACGCCCACGGGAAAAAACCACAGCTCAAAAGAACCGTGAGCAGAGCAGTCTTCATTGATGGGTATCTCTCTCAGTGTAAGTCTCAAGACGATTGATGTTGACTATCTTGGATTTATGTATTGGTGAACGACGAATACAATAGACGACGTCATTGATTTTTCTCACAACCTCCCAAGGTCCTTCCCAATTCGACTGTAGTTTTGGTGCTTTTCCTTTGGTTCTTCGAGGGTTGAAGAACCAAACTTTTTGTCATTGGGAATATTCAACGTTGAGAGCTCGTTTGTCGTACCAAAACTTCGTCTTTTCCGATTGTAAGTTAATTCGGTCTCGTGCTATTTTATGGATCTCGCTGAGTTTCCTCCGAAACCTGTGTACGTAGTTTCCGTCTCCTTTAATCTCGACCTCCTGTGGTAGACACCCTCGAATTAAGTCCAAAGGAAGCCTCAGATCAAAACCGGTGTACATCTCAGCTGGAGTAGCTCCAGTCGTCGCATGTTTGGAGGCAAATAGTCTCTTCATTGAATTTTTCTTCTACTCTGGAACAATATTTACATGAAAAATCTTCACAAAGGCGTCTTGAAAGTCCATCAGCATTTCCATGTAAATTACCTTTCCTGTGAACAATTTTGTAGTCATACTGATCCAATTTCCCTAACCAACGAGCTAATTGTCCATCTAGTTCTTTAAACGATAATAACCAAGTCAAAGAGGAATGATCAGTCCTAATGATGAAAGGTTTACCAATAAGGTAATGAGGAAAATGTTTTAACGATTCTATAATAGCGAGGAGTTCACGTCGAGTAACGCAATAATTTCTCTCCGGTTTAGAAAGGACTCTACTATATCAGTAAATCCTTTAATGAGACGCCTATAATAACCACAGAAATTCACAAAACTCAACACAGCCTTTTTGTTATGAGGTATTGGCCAATCTACAACAGATTGAATTTTCTTTGGATCAGCTGATTTTCTTGTTTCAGAAACAATGTATCCTAAATATTCGACTTGCCTGCTGAAGAAAACACATTTCTTCTTATTTAGACGTAAACCTTCTTCTTGAAAACGAACAAATACCTTTTTTAAATTGGATATTATCTCATTAAATGACTTTCCTAATACCATGACATCATCTAAATAAACTAAATAGAATTTTGAGAGATCATCTCTGAGTAACTTTTCCATCAAACGTTGAAAAGTCGCCGGTGCATTGCATAATCCGAATGGCATAACCTTAAATTGCCATAAACCTTTTCCAATTGAGAAAGCCGTGATTTTCCTATCCTCTTCCCGAATTGTGATTTGCCAGTATCCACTCTTCAAGTCCAATGTACAAAACCACGAATATCCTTCAAGTTTATCAAGAGTATCATCAACTTTCGGTAAAGGGTACGAATATTTAATCGTAACTGCATTAATTTTTTGGTAGTTAATACAAAAACGAATTTTTCCATCCTTCTTCTTCTTGGGAACTACAGGTGAGCAATACGAACTATCTGATTCTTCAATGTCTCCTTGAGAATGCATCTCAGCAATACATTCATCTAATTCCTTAATTTGATGAATAGGGGATCTTCGAATAGGTTGTTTAATTGGTTCATTATGGAGTAATTAAATTCTGTGTTCAACCAAATTACTTTTTCCAGTAACGTCATCATCTTGAAAAATTTCTTCAAATTCGTGTAGAAGATCCGCAAACTCCCGACGTTGATCTTGATCCAAGTTCTCTGAGTTCTTCAACTATTCTTGAAATTTGTTTATTAATGATTGAACTTGGAGTATTTAAAATAATTTTAGTAATTAAATCTGTAATACCAGTTGCATCAAGAAAATCACTTCCAATTATACAATCATCAATAATATTTCCGACAAAAACATATAAATTAGCTACATGACCACCCAATTTTAACGACGCTGAAATCAAAAATTCAACTGGTACCTTTTCTCCAGTTGGATACTTAAGTGTTGTAAAATTAATAGGAATTCTCACATCGTTTGACTCAACAAATTTTGGATTTATAATAGCCACATCAGAACCAGAATCTACTTTAAAAATACAAGCATTGTCATTAATTAAACCATCAAAATAATATTTATTAGAGTTCCTATTAATTCTTCCAACATAGCAATCAATCCGATAAGAGTGAGAGTTTGTTGGAGTCTTGTCAAGTTCAATTAAACTCGCTCCAGAAAGTTTAACATAACCTAGTTTCCCTGATGTGTTGACAAAGTCGGACAATTAGACTTGAAATGTCCTTTTTTACCACAATTCCAACACTATTCCTTTTACAAAATCTTGAAAATTCTGTCTTCCCGACGGCTGAGATGACGAACTAACACTCTTTGGAAATGATAAAGAGGTATAATTATTTCTCTGAGCTAGATGTTGAAGATGCCTTGTCTTGATCTTCGATAACTTTAACTTCTATAGCTCTTGCCAGAACAATTTGAAGCGAATCAATTCTTTCTAATTGAAGAATTTTCCGAATTGAATTGTCGAAAATAGCAATTACAAATTGAGCACAGGCGATTTTATCTTAAGTTTTAAAAGGACAATCAGGATAAATCAAACCAGGTAATCTCATAAGATCAGCAGCCAATGTTGGAAAATCTTCACCCCGTTGTTGACGCCTGTTATGAAATTGGAAATAATACGTTGTTGCAAAATGTACATCACCAAAACGTAACCCTAAACTTGATTTTAACTTATCAAAATCTATTCGATGAATATCTTTATAGCTATCAAGAACATATTTAGCTTTTCCCCGTAAAGAAGCAGCTAAAGCAACCATCATCCTAGCACTATCCCAATTATTTGCTCTAGCAATTAATTGAAATTGATTCAAAAACTCACGCATTGGTGTTCTACCATAATAAGTATCCTGTTTGAGATTATAACCTAAATTAATACTTTGTGTTGATTGTGTAGTGTCTAGTGGGTGTACATTATTAGACCTTAACCTATCGGATGTGCCAATCGCTATAGCAGAATTTGTGTTCATGTTTGTGTTAGAAATATTTGAAAGACTTAGCTCAGTTAATCGACGTTCGAGATCCTGTTGTTTCCTTGTCCACTCTGACCGTTCTGCGAGTAATGCCTCGTTCGACCGTTGCAGTCTCTCGTTATCTTCAACCAGGTTCAACTTCATTTTCTCCTCATAGTCAAGCCGTCTCTTGGACAGAAAATCCTGATCCCGTCGTCGAAGCTTGTCGGAAAGGTTTACTTCTTTCACAGAACGTTGAGATAAGCGGACTACCAAATCTTTTCGTTGAGCATGTTCGTTTTCTAGTTGTATCTTCACGTTGTTTATTTCCTTAATAGCAGCGACCAGTGTTGGATTTGGAACATTAGTGTGTAGTGAGGATTGGGGTTTGTGAAGATTGTGTGTGTCCGAAAACATTTGTGTCCTCCAGATTTGTTTATTCAAGATTTAATAAATATATATATATATATATATATATATATATATATATATATATATATATATATATATATACTAGGGTGTATCGAATTTTTGTACGCACTTTGGTGACTTGTAATAGTGCGGAAATTTTAGTAGTTATATCAAATAGAACGTCTGTAAAATTTAGGCGCATAAAGTCAATTGCTTCCGCTCTGTCCAAAGTCAAAAAGTCCAAAATTACCACATTTACGTTTGAAAAATTTTTTGTTTCGATTCTTCAAACAAATTTAAGAAAAAAATGTCCTAATACATTTTTTTATAAAATGCATTCCTTTTTGTTGATAAATTATTGAAGTTTTAGAATTTAAGGTTGAAAATATTGAATTCAACACTTCAATGATTTTTCAACCAGAAGGAATGCATTTTACAAGAAAATGTATAAGAACAATTTTCTCTCAAATTTGTATGAAGAATCGAAAAAAATTGAATTGAAAAATTTATCATATTTGGCGATCTTAGACAGAGCGGAAGCAATTTACCTTATGCACCCAAATTCTAGGGACGTTCTATTTGATATATGTACTAAAATTTCCGCACTATCGAAAAAATTCGATGCGCCCTAATATATACACATAATATTTACATATTACTTCAAATCTGGAATTGGTGAACTTCTCATTATACACAACCTGCCTCGGGAAGACCAATACAGCCAAATCAATATCAAATAGCGCAGTAACGCCACGAAGGCGAGTTTGAAAAGCAGACGAAGCCGCGGCACCACGACACTATTTACTTCTATATTGGTGTTCGGATTTTTATAGTATCGAGATTAATTTTTGACTAGCATGTTTTTGTGCTAAAATATGATTCTACCAAAAATATTGACAAAAAAACTGTTTAATTTTCAAAATAAATGGATGTGTAATTCCCAAATGCTTAAATCATCTCTTTATTCTCCAGACAAATGTTAGGACCGTTAAGTTAGCTGCGCATGTAGTGTAGTTGGATTTATTATTTATTATTGTTTTTCCGTCACTTAACCTGCTGCGAAAATTGTAGCTTATATCGAATGGCTTATGTTTTATTGAGATATCTAGTAAAAATATTATCAAAAGGTCGATTTTATTTATGTAATAATGAACGATGTGCTATTTTTCGATTCTCCAGACAGAAAAACGTTAGGACCGTGAAGTTTGCCGCTTATAAGATATACGTATAGTGTAGTTGGATATTGCTTTCCCACACACTTCTATCATATCAAGTGGCGCGGATTATAAGTGCTATATGTTCTATGGTGTCTAGGTGTAGAAATAATTCGAGGAAGGTGTCTAGGGGTACAATGTAGCCGATGACGATGTCAAGGTGGTACTGTTATGTCCTAAACTATTGAAAGTTGTCACCGGACAGTAACTCTATGGGTGGGTTTGCTTTATGAGCACGAAGGACGACAAAGCTTTGAACGCAAAGTCTTAGTGCCCTCGGTGCCTGACTACCTCCGCGATCTAAGAAAAAACAGCCTCCAGTAGCCGCCGGAGTCTTTTAAAACTTCTATCGCCCTTGTCTATTTTTAATTGGAATCCTGCACTGAGGTGAATAATTTAAATTAATCCTCTTTTGACAGTTTGGCTAAATAAGACCTTACTCCTGTCGTTATGGTTGTATCGCGGACTAATATTTCGCTACGCTTTTGAGTGGTGCGATTAACTTCTTATGAAACGCAAAGAGAAAGAGAGAAAGAGAGAAGTGATGCGCAGTAGAGGCGTGCAGCCTGTTTAATAATGTGTTACCTACCTTTCTTTATTTTCTGCTGCTGATTTGCTCTGTTCCCAGCACGTTCTCTCAGTGGCGTTGATTTAGCTTCCAAAGCAGATGGGTTTCGATTTCGAATAGGTACGTCAGGGATCAGGAGCTTTAGGGTTAAATGTGCACTCGCAATTGGAAATCATAGTTAAGCATACAAATATGATTATACGCCAAAAAAAATGTAGATACAGCAATGTAAATATTTGTATTTATTGAATTGAAAATTTGAAAACCTAATATAGAAGTTAATATAGAATATTAATATAGTTAATATAGAAGTAAATAGTGTCACGGTCGCCGCAGGCTTCTCAAACTCGCCTTCGTGGCGCTACCGCGCTACTTAATTTAAATAAATTAAAAATAATATACTTTACTAGTCAAGTGGCTGATAGAAAAATTCATTTGCTACAAACATCATAAACATTGATGAACCTGCAACAATAAAATAAATTCCAGAAAGTGAATGCTTAATAAATAAAGTTTTAAACGATAATTTTCGTTTTTAATTTATGATAAATCACTTATTTATTAATTCCATTGAGGAGGCACACCACCTTTGAAATTAAAATAAAAATTTTTCATTAAAAATGTATAAATACTCATATAAATAAACCAGAAAAGGTTTTATAAGCATATTACTGATTTTTGTATCAATTTTTGATTAATTTTAACATAATTATCATGTAACTTTTTTTCCATGGAATTTAAACCAAATCCCCTTATTCATAGCATAACTAATGTACTTTTAAACATATCCTGGAGTTTGAGCTCATTTAAGCTATTCGTTCCTTTGGAATCTTACGGTCAGTGAATTATGGACTCCCTACTATACGTAGGTATTATGGAGGTATATAGTAGGTCTAAAGCCATCAAAATAAAGGTTATTATGTCTAAGAATAGTAAACAATTTGGTTTATTTATATAAGTCTTTATACATTTTTAATGAAACTCTTGTATTCTCGAACTTCTATACACATGACCTCTTAGCGCGAATTGACCAGGCGACCGCACGTGCGTTAGATCCGCAAAGACGAGTGCAACGCAGCGTGACAATAGCCGAGCACCGAAAATGAACAAACTAAGCAAAACAAACTGCGGCTGAGATAGGGTCTTCTTCAAGCCGTGGCTCTTTTTAGTTTTTGAATCGTTACTAAAAAACGAATTAGTCATATCACTTGAAACTTTTGTGGTACATAGTTTGTGACATAACCTATCATCATATATTTTTGCGAGATTCTCATATTTTATTTAGGAGATATGGCTTGGTGAGAAAAAAATCAGCTACTTGGTTTTTATTCAATTTAGAATTAAAAAAAAATCATATTGATACCAAATTTTAATGGTATTAATTGACTGAATTGAAAGATAACGTGGTATACACACACACACATGCTTGGCCCATTATTGTAGAACATCATGTACGATGGAGAACTTAGGTTAAAGCTACCCAAAGGGGTAATGGTTGTAGGATTTGCAGATGACATAACAGTAGTGGTAGTAGCAAATCAAATTGAAGAGGTGACGGAAATCGCTCACGGGGCAGTAAGTATAATCCACGATTGGCTAAAGCAGACTGGACTTGAGCTTGCTAGCCATAAAATGGAGGCTATCCTTATATCTAGTAGGAAAAGAATTAAGAAAATAACTCTGACAGTAGACAGACACGAAATAGACTCCCAAACGACCATTAAATACCTAAGAATCACCATGGACGCCAGATTAACATTTAATCAGCATTTCGAGAAGGTTAGCAATATGGCACCCAAGGCAGTGCTGCACTATCGCGACTAATGCCAAATGTAGGTAGAACAACCCAGGATCGAAGGTTACTCCTAGTCAGTGTAACTGGGATTTTCAACAGTTATGATGCAATCCCTCGCCGGGGCTTGGAAAATGACCCGGTAGCGCCAGGCGCTCCTCGTGAACGCCAGAGTCTCGCGACTCTTTGTTTCCCGGTGCAAGGATTTTTCGCACTTGGTTTGCTCGGCTAGCTGCAGCCTTGAAAACGGTAAGGAGAGAGGGTAGTTCGGGATAATAGAGACACGTGGTTCATCAGATAGAACTGTATATACTTAATAAATTCTTACAACTCATAATCGACTCGCACAAATAACTGAGATAATTCGAGAACAAAGGCAACTCCGACAAGCAAATACCCGTACACAAAAGATATCCCGCGTGACTCGCGCGTCTCAAGGCTCAAGAAACAACCAGATTATACACTCTCGCTTAAACGTCTCGTCTCTCACTCACGCACACAATTACGTCGCGCGCGAATTCCGCAAACGTCGAACGACTTATCCTAGAATTGCCCGACCACCTTACGCCTCGTGCGTCCAGGGGTCAGCGCCAAGTATTAACCTTCATTCTCACACAATAACTCTACACTTCTATCATAAAAATCCTTAATTCTACACTTCGCTTATTACTCAAGAAAATAACCTGTATAAATGAGATAAGCCCTTTATTCAACGGAAGACAATACAAGGAGATAAAGAGATAAAGACAGCGATCCGGAGGTAACTAACGCGTACGCAAGATAACCTTTTCGTTCGCGAAACCGAACGCAGAATTGCCGTTTACCCGCGAGACGGATACGACCAGAGAAAGCGGAAAACGATTCACTGACTTTAAATCCTTTTAGCTGAAACACCGGGTGAGGTTGAAGTTGAGGCACGTCCGTTTGGGAGCAGTCGGGGCAGGCGAGTGCCGGCTCAAGCGCTGGCGGCACGCGACCGCTACTCTGCTCTCCCTAGTTGCCGTACCGCGCGCGCGCTGATTGGACAACGCGTCGTGGCCCGACGGCCCGCTCGCTTGCAACACTATCGGTTCACGCGTCGTTGCCGAGTCGCGCGGTCGCGCATGCGCGCAGATAGCCCCGCGGACACGATGTCGAAACAGATAGCCACGAAATTCAAATTCTTGTAGTATACAGACAGCCTTTCACCCGCAGACAACCAAGATTACTCTTGACTGCGGAACCCGTAGTTGCTCCCAATGCCCCGTCGTCAGGGCCTTTGACTCGGGCGACATCTGTCACTACGGACGCTAGACGCTGTAGTTTTTGTTCCTGGCGTTCGTGCGGGCAAGCTACCATCACGCTGGTCCTGCTGCATCAGACGCTCACGTAGGTAATCCGCACGAAGGGCTCTGCCACCTGCATCGGCTGTCTTACGGTGTGCGGGGCCGACTTGAATGCCCTGTCGAGGTGAAAGGTGGCTGCTGCAGCGCCAACTTTGCTCGTCGTCTCCTCGCATCTCTTACTCACGAGTCGGCACGTACGTTGTCCTTTTCGTCCGTCGCAGACACTGCTCCTCTCTCGTCGTTGACTCAAAAAATAAACGACGCACTTAGATACGTTCACTCTATCATTCACACAGGTAGCCTTGAGACACTCTACCCCGACCGTGTCGAACGTCGTTGTTACACGGTGAAATTTGGCCGTGTTACAAACTATATCAATTAAGGGGTCAAGCCTGGGATAAATTCTACAAAAAATAAAAAGATATT
This sequence comes from Nasonia giraulti, assembly GCA_016647725.1. NCBI lineage: Eukaryota > Metazoa > Arthropoda > Insecta > Hymenoptera > Pteromalidae > Nasonia > Nasonia giraulti. The sequence goes on from QLYP01000405.1 coordinate 50,091, forward strand.
CTTATTACCAAAAAAATTTTTATTTGATGTAATTGAAAAAAAATTCTATCGAAAATATATAAAATATACACCATTTTTATCGAAAAAAACATGTACATACCTTGTAAAATCATTGACTAAAATTCATGATATTTCACTATATGAATAAGTGTTTTTAGTCACTTGCCACGGCTTTCTGAAAGATCCGGACCGTCTTCTTTACTCTATCCGGGCTTCAAATGTACCTTAAACATGCTCCCTCAGACTAAACGAGAGACATTTCTAAAAAATATGAATTAAATTTTGCTAGCAACAAATTTTGTTATCCAAAAAATATTAATTAAACATTGCTAGCAACAAATTTTGTTGCAAAATAAAACGGGCAAAGCAAGTAACGTCGTAATTATCTTGAGAGTTGTTCCTCGCTTCATTACGATTAAATATAATAAACTTTACTTTGTTTGATTGATCTCAGTTTATTTCTATCTGTAATTTCGTTGCGCAATATATTAAACTCACCTAACCTTTTACTTTTTTAAGAGTTCATTTTTTTTAAAGATTTTAATCCTTTTTAGTAAATTTTTTTGAGTATTTCATATTCGACGTCGTAAAAATAAAATATAAGCATTTAAAAGTTGATTGTTTTTAGATACTAATTTATCTTAAACATTAAGATGAAAATAATCTTCTTGTCCTCTTGTACAGCAGAAGTTTCAAGGACACGACGCGCAAAAAAACTTTACAAATTGTTAGTTTATTATATGGACTTTCTCTCTCTCTCTCTCTCTCTCTCTCTCTCTTTCTCTCTCTCTCTCTCTCTCTCTCTCTCTCTCTCTCTCTCTCTCTCTAGATTCTAGGCGGATAGCTATTGGTGTTTCCCTTGCCGCTTTCTGGACTTTCCCTGAAGTTGGTAGCAGCTGGCTACTTCGGCGCTCCCACTGCGAGGCTGCTGGTTATAGTGGTTCTCTCGTTGGAGGTAAACTGGTCAGCGTTCTTCTTCGGCAAATCTGTTTGTCGGGATGGTCGCTTGCTCATTCTAGGCATTTGCACTTTTTTGCACCTGTAGCATACCCGAAACACACGCGGACACTCAGGAGACTCATAATCTTCTTGTTTTGTCGACTTGACGTCGGCGAACGCAAAAAACGCTCTTTATTTTTCTTGCACGTCGACAGCCGGGTGAGAACGCTTTCGTCGAGTCCATTTGGCTTACGCCTGTTTTGCTCGTAGTCCGCGCGGATTTTAAGCCATGCATTGGCGCTTGCGAATGGCTCGCGATATGCGGAGGGCAACTGAGGCGCACATGGTGACGATGATCGTTTTCGTGCTAACGTTGACGGCTAGCTAGCTGACAGGCCAGTGCTGTCAACAACGACCTTACTCACTTGCTGTTAGTGCTCACTCGGGGCTTTGCCACATCGATCGAGATTACTGTGACGTTTGCAGCGTCGCAATCATATTAATTAATTGAAATTCAAAATGTCATTTTTTTTATAGGTCGTATTTCATCCGGAATTTTTGTCATCTACTAATCCACTTTTTGGATTAGACTATGAAGAATTCGTTCGTGGATGCCATCTAGGAGTTTTCCCTTCCTATTATGAGCCATGGGGATATACTCCAGCTGAATGTACAGTCATGGGAATACCAAGTATAACTACAAATCTTTCAGGATTTGGATGTTTCATGCAAGAGCATGTGGCGGATCCAATGAGTTACGGAATTTACATAGTCGATCGAAGATTTATCAGTTTAGAAGCAAGTGTTCAACAACTTGCTCAATATATGTTTGATTTTTGCCGTCTAAATAGACGCCAAAGAATCATACAGCGAAATCGGACTGAACGCTTAAGTGACTTACTAGATTGGCGGAATCTTGGAATTGTAAGTTTTTATATACATATTGATACTGATTTAAATTTTTCTTACTGATTTAGAAATCATGTGTTATGTACGTATTATATTAAATATTTGTGATATTCAATATTTGCTATAAATAATTATTTTGTGCTTATAGTATAATGCAAGATAATTGTTATTAGTTTAAATTAAATTCTTTGCTGCTCCTAGAAAAATGGGTGAATTTCTAAATATTCCATCAGGTGTCGTATGTGAAATGGGCGCTTTGGGAATGCATTCATTTCTCCCTTTAAATTTAAATATATTTAACCAATTTATTAAACAATCATGTTAATGTATTAATCACCCCATGGTCATTGTACAAAATCAACATTAACAAAGCTGGTAGATATTAAAATATCAAAACAATCGTAAGATAAGCCAAATAATCTTACAAATATATTATAACGAGACAACCGTTAGACAACCAGACTGCCTTTAAAGTATCTTATCTTATCTTATTTTATATCTTGCTAAGATCGAACATATTTTAAAAAACGCTGCACGGGGGGTCTGCGAATGTTACCGCCGATTTCGTAACCTTCCTAAGGAAGCTTTGTGACAGTGATTTTCAGAGATTGTATAAAAATATGTTAAATAAGTGTTCTGATGCATTTCAAGTCGAAAAATAGTGTTTTTGGAACATGTCCGTATGGATGTGTGTGTGTTTTTTTTTTCTTTTCTCTCTCGGAGAAAGAGGTATTAGGGAAAATCTTAGAAGGACCATAGCATGACCATACCTTGTTTATGGGGTCGTCGAAACAGCGTCATTCACAATGTCAGCCATGTGTCGGATGCCCACCGACTAAACCCATCCCCTACGGCCAGGTGAATATATATAGACACGTACGTACTCAGCCTCTTCGTCTTCTTCTGTCTTCTTCGTCTTTCCTGACTTTCTTGAGAATGTCTGCTGCATAGTTGCTGACTGTGCACCATCCATCCTCTGAGGTCAGCATTGCCGTCATAATCGACTCAGGAGTTACTCCGATCTAAAGATAAATCTAAGGTTCCTTTCGCTCCTGATGATATCGTGAGCACTCGCTAAAGACTGCTCAATATCCTCTGTTGCATCCGAACATATTGTGCAGTTCGGATGGTCGTCTAGTTTGAACCGATGCAAGTGAGCCCGGAAACATCCGTGCCCGGTCAAAAACTTCGTGAAGTAGTAGTTAACTTCCCTATGTCTTCTTCCAATCCAGTCTTCTATCCTTGGTATAAGGCGATGAGTCCATCGTCCTTTGCCACTAGCGTCCTATCTTGTTTATCATTCAGCCATCGTCTTCTTTCTTGAGGCATCCCAGATCTCCTCCTGGCTTTTGTTACTCGATCGTCTCCTAGCTTCGAATACGTCCTTTCTCTTCAACGCTAAGAGGTCAATGGGTGGCATACCTGCTATAATGCAGGCAGCATTGTCCGATACCGTACGGTAAGCGGATGTCACTCTTAGTGCACTTCACCTATACACGGTAGTCAACTTTCGTGCATACGATTTCACTCGCATCGCATCTGCCCATATCGGGGCTCCGTATAGCATAATCGATGTAGTTACACTGGCTAAAAGAAACCTTCGATTCTCAGATGGCCTTCCTACATTTGACATCAATCGTGATAGAGCAGTCAAAACGTTTGCTGCTTTATCACTGACTATCTCCAGATGCTGTTTAAAACTTAGTCTTGCATTGATGGTGATGCCCAAGTATTTGATGGTTGGTTGAGAAACGATCTCATGTACATCCACCGTCAGTATGATTTCCTCTATCTTCTTCCTACTGGAAATAAGGATAACTTCCGTTTTGTGATGACACTTGGCTCTTTCAGTTGCTTGGGGAACAGCGTGGTCAATACCCGGTGTAATAGCTCCGGGCATTTTGGAGGGGGCACGTAGCTTCCTTTAATCTTCTTCATTACTATTTTATACGGTTGACCCCAAGGGTCTTGATTAGGGGTGTGCAAGTACTCGAAAAGTCGCGTTACTCGATTGAAAAACTAGACTCGACTCGAGTCGAGTACCGGGTCGAGTCAAGTTATTTGAATATTTCGAACTAATCAAATTTTTCGAATTACTCGAATTTTCCGAGCTACTCGAATTTTTCGGGTTACTCGAATCTTTTGAGTTACTCGAGTTTCTCACACTACTCGAGATTATTTTTTAATCATATATTTATCAAACCACTCAAAACTTTATAATTATATTTACGCATGGCTTTAAGACAGCCTTAGTTAAGCAGGAGGTAAAGAAAGTGAGAGCTCATAAAGCTTACACAGGTGGATTGCTTTTTGTTCGTATATATAAACTAAGCAATAAAGAAATTTACAAGTTCAAATTTTGACCAAATTGCCGAGTGATAGAAAATTTTTGTAAGCTACTAAAAATTCACATTTATTGAATCATATGCCTCATAATACATTTAAAAGTTATAATTTTACTATATTTAATAATATAACATCCAAATATCTAATTATTTAAGGCCCGATAATTTCGAGTAGCTCCATAAGTCCGGGTAATCAATTGTTTCGAGTACTCGAATCGAACTCGAAAAAAAAACTCGACTCGACCCGACTCGAGTTTTTCGGGTACTCGCACACCGCTAGTCTTGATCGACCTCGTCCTGTAATTCCTTAAGGCACCGTCATTTGTTTTTGCGGATTTTCTTCTTAAGACTCCTTTAGCGTCCTTCATTTCTTGTCCGTGGGCATCTACTATTTTCTGGCCTATACCAGTTTTATAGTATTTCTTCCTCGCCCGTTGTTCTCGTCTTCTGGTCCAGTGGCACTAGCTACATGCATTCACAATCTCATTGTCCCACTAGTATACTGGTGGTCGTCTTCTGTATGCCACTCTTCGTGGCATTGCAGCGTCACATGCTCGGCTGATGTTTACCGTCACCTGCTCCGCCTTGCTGTGTGTGTGTGCGTATGTATACGCCTGTATCTTAGCTTCTACTAAGTGGATTTAAAGCCAACAAGTCTGATTTTCTTTGCTTTTACTGTAACATGGTAGAAAAAATTTGTTTTTACATTTGGTCAACTCGTTTTTTCTTCTATGGCGATTTTTATTTTTATAAGTTCAGTTTTTCTAATAGAAAAAATGACTAAGAGTAAATTGCTTGATATGGACTTAAAAGAAAATAAAACTACCTATCTCTTCACCGCGGAGAGTTTCTATTATCGTTGTGTACAATTTTATGAAACTGTTGTAACTCGAAAACCGAGTCTCGAAATATTCTAGAAAAAAAAAAGATTATTGAAGTTTATTAGAACTATACACCACTTTGATTTTGAGTCGTTCTATGGGGCAGAGCCACAGAAAAACACCAAAAACTGAAAAGAGTTATTTTCTTATGAAAAACAATAACTAGAGTAGGAAGGCAATAATGAAGTTCAAATTTTGGATTTAATTAGCATTAAACGGTACCTTAATCCCTTTTTTAGGTTGTTTACAAATCCAGTTAGATTCGAAGATATTATGGTTCAAAAATTTTTGTCCACCCTGAAACGGTCACGACTTATCTCGGTCCTGTAGTAATTAAATTTATGTAAGAATACAAAATCTATTGATTTTACTATCTGAAATGTCGCGAACATTTACTAATCTGCGTCGCGATTCTGACAACAGATTAAATAGAAAGATTTTAAATTTTTATAATAATTCTCAATTATGATAGTTCAGGTCCGGGATACCAGGTAGTTGAGGTTTATCGCAATAAAGAGATTTTTGTTCTTTATAACAAAAATAAATATATTCAAATAAATAAATAATAATATTCTAAGTATCACAAAAATTAAATGGGTAAATCCGCTTTGATTTTTACAAATAGGTTTTTAAGTAGATAAGCTTAAATTTGCGATATCGTGCCTAACTTGAAATTTAAGTGTAGATAATATTATAATATTCGAAAATTTCTAAGTTATTTATCTTCTCAAGGCGTGAGTTGCTCTTGAGAAGAGACTAGGCGCCTAAGTTGCGCTGGAGCTAGTGAGCTCATACTGGCCGTACGGGTCCTTTTATAGGCCTCGAAGCGAGCGGTGATCGTGCCGCCGAAAATACTATCACATTCACACTTTCACACAGACATTCACACCTATATACAAAACCCATTCATACAAATAATTTATAATGTGCGCGCGCTACGCCGCCGCCGCTGCTTCTCCTTCTCTTGCGCCGCTGCGCTCGCCGCTTCTCCATCTCTTACTGCTGCTACCGCCGCTTGCTGGCTCGTGGCGCTGCTAGTGCTGTGGAGTCAGCTGTAGCGCGGGCTTATCCTAGTTAAAAAAGAACAAGAACCGTAGATACATAATGTTTAAGAAAGCTACGTGCCAAAGAATTGGCATTGGTTTCTCTATAAAAGAACATTGAAAATAATTAATGGTTGTTTGGCGATTTTCAATCGCTCACTATTTCATCAGTTTTAAGGGAACACAACATCTTTTACCATAAAAACCATAAAAAAAGAATTATAAGTAAAAATTCCAAAATTAAAGTTAATCATTTTAAATTTTTTATAGTGATATTTATTATAAATACCTTTAACTTTATCGTGCTAAAACTTTCATTATCCCTGGTGGCCCATTGTGGCACTCGGTGCAAGGATTTGTGAATTTTTCACTGTCCGTAAGATGCCAAGTGAACGAATGGTTCTTTTGGGCTCAAATTCAAGGTGGATACTTTGTATACCTAAAGTTTTATTATGAATGCAGGTATTTTTATTTGAATGCTTAGAAATAATTTGGTGATGAAAAAACTAAATTTTTTTTTCGCTTATTATGCCACCCTTTTGTGCATAAAACATTTTCTAAACATTTAAATTAAAATCCCTACATTCATACCAAATTCGTGATAAAACGAATAAGAATTGTTCAAATAAGCTGTTATAGCGTCAAACTGATCTTTTAAAAGAGTCCAGCTGTTTTCGTCAAGAGTTATCGTGTTTTCTGAAACATCTTTCACGGAATGTATACAAATGCTTTAACGAATGATTATCTATAGGGACCGGCATATGTACGTTACAACCGCATATGGATGGCGGACAACGTCCGTCGTGTATGAGTATACAAGGGGGTAGTGGCGCAATGGCGCTAGCATTGCAGCTGAATGAGTTCTGTATACGCGTGGCGATTTCGGCGGGGGTGTTACATAAATCCGCTTTTATTTTAATCATTTTCCCTATTAGACATAAAAGGCGAAGCACAACACAACGAGAAGTGTGTGTCACTTTTCATGAGTGTTGTGCACGGAAAAGACCTCTTTCATTTACCGTTCGTAATGGAAAACTCTACTGAAAATAAGTTTCGCGGTATTATTATACGTATAGTGGATTTGTTGCGATTAAGCGCAAATCATACTACTATCTGGAGAGTGTGCGACTTTGAGTGGCGTCGTCGCTTGAGACGCATGAGTTGCATACATCTGAAAAGAATGTTTCGTTGGATTCTTAGCTGCTGTACTATTCGTGAAATTGCTCGCCTGTATCGCTTGATATTCCGTGGAAATCATTTGGCTGTAAGCACAGCGGCCGAATTAATTTTACTACGTGGTCTACATCAGATGGTTCTTTTGCAGTGTTTAATGAGTGAATACGATGAATATGTTGGTAAGTACTCAACTTTGTAATATTATTTTTTTAAATCAACACATTTCTTATAAAACATGTTTTACAGCGCGCGAAAATCTTCTAAGGGAAACGCGCGATGACAACGATCATGGCGATGAAGAAGATAGGCAAATTTATAGCGACACTATACGTCGATGGGTACCATTGCGATCTGCAAAACGTAGATTGTCTTACGATTTGGACGATGACGACGGTGGTACGAGTGTACCGCGATCACGCCAACGTGTATCGGGTCCATCAGCGCTTGTGCCATATACCGACCAGGACACAGCTACAAGTGTGTGTGCAACCTCTGTTCCCGCGACAGAGCATTTAAACGACGGTCATCGAGTCGAAATTTTGAGCGGATTTACGATGCTTGAAAGTATCGGAGAGGGTATAGGACTTCCGCAGGCGTGTTCGACCCCACGTGCTGATAACGAGAATGACGAGTCGTGTTCGGAAGAAGACTTTTTTCCGTCTCCAGATGTCGAAGCTTCTAATCGGACTTTTATCGGACGATCATATCCGAGAAGTGATTTGGTACGTGTGATTCATCGTAATTATGCTGTGCCGAACGAAGCTGTGCAGTGTGCTAACGATGCACGATCAGTATCTGAAAGCAGTGACGAAGATGATGAACCTGCCAATAGCACAGCTACAGCAGCAGCAGCGGCAGCCTCTACAAACAATGCTCAGCGCGTAGCAATACAAAACTTTTACTCGCGGCCCGTACCAGAGGCCGAGCATTCTTATCATCAGATCGTCGATCGCGCCCGAATGACGTATCATCGGTACGATGAAAGAGATGCTTTTGACAATAGGATAAATGAGCGTAAGTTTAATCCTTATTTCTGATATTTTATAGTTTGAGTAAATTTTTAATTTACAACATTTTTTTTTATTTTTTTTTTTTTAAGGAAAAGTTATAAGAAGAGTCAAAAATGGCACCGATTCCATGGAGCGGTTCAACGCGTCAAATTTAGATGTTTATATTGATCGTATATACAAAGTGCCCAATAGTTGCGATGGTTGTATACACAGGCCGAAGACGAAAATTCTCCTTTGTATACGGCGCCGGACATCGTAGATTTACAGGACCGTGTTCATGAAAGTTTTAATGGACCGCCAGAAGAATTAATTCAAAAGAAAACATTTATTACTTCGCGCATGTGTGTTTTTAAAAATAAATAAAAATAATGGCTATATAAAATAATAGACTTGTTTTTTTTTTTGTAAAAATATTATTGCAGCAGCCTGTAGTGCCTCGATATCGCCGGAGTTTCAAATGCAGAACCGTGTCGACGATTTCGACTAATCCGAAAGTGTCATAAATACTGCTATAAACACGCCAACACAGATAGGCGGGGGATCAGAGGTACGTCGTCGGCCTCGTCATCAAAGTAGCGATAATGACAGCTCTACCACCCGAAGCAGCAGTGGCAGCAGATATCGAGGCTACAGCAGCAGCAGCCGTAGCAGCAGCAGCACCCGTAGTAGCAGCAGCAGCAGCCGGAGTAGCAGTGGTGAGCGTAGTATACATAGCGACAGTAGTGTGCATCGTGAGGAAAGTGCGCATAGCGGTGACGAGCAGCGTCTACACAGCGATAATGATAGCGTCGAGGGTAGCGTTAGAGAAAACGATGATAATATGGGAATTCAAGGTCCAGGTGTTCGATTTGCCATCATAGAAGAGCGTAATCACCATGTACGTAGATTTCGTATAAATGTTGTGCGAATAGTCATGCGTGTGTTAGAGACTATGCCTGAAAATTTTGATCCTATTTTGTGGCTTGAGTTAGTAATGCGCGATATTCACGCGTATTTAATATCAATGGCGGGCAGTAGTGATTTGATAGGCGTTACGATAAATAGTGAAAATTTCTATTGAAGCTACGTACGTGGAGGTGCCGCTTGGGGCTGGACGAAAGAAAAGTTTTGGTATAAATATGCTGGATCAACAGTCCTTAATTTTTATCATTCGAAACTCTGATAATTTATGCTTGCCGCGATCATTAGTTGTTGGTGAGGCTTTTGTTAACATAAAAGAAGACGTGACTGACACGACGAAAAAAACATGGACTGTAATACGTGACAGTCGTTGCATTTTACAAAAGGAGCGCGCGTTAGAGTTAACTGCTGCAGCTGGCGTTACAATACCGCCGGCTGGGTGTGGGTTTCGCGAAATTAAAAAATTTCAATACTATTATGCGCGAAAGAATATAGCGATAGTCGTGTACGATAGTCAAACTTTTGGTTCTGGGAAGGCTCCTTTTTTCGACGGTCGCCTTATGTTATACAATCTTCTATCACCGAAAGTCGTTAATATTTGTCACGATGCAGCCGTGCATCATTTTGATACAATTTTGAATTTAACGGGTGCTGCTAAAAGTAAATTTTTTTGCGACCGTTGTAATAAAAAGTATCAGTACGTTGATCGACACGTGTGTAATTCGATATGCCCGTGTTGTTTTGTTACACCTAGTTGTAGCAAAGACGACATTCAGCTGATTAAGTGTAACGACTGCTTTAGAAGTTTTTTCCGAAACACTTTGAAGCCTGTACTGTAAGGCACTTTCGCGCCGTTGCGAGAGCCCGCGCTGAGCGGCACGGGCGCGAGAGCTCAACTTCCCCTCTCCGCGGCGACTTCGGCGCTGCTCCGCGCGCGCGGTTAAAAGGAGCGGCAGCACGCGCGGAGCGAGACTCGCTCTCTGGCGACCGAACGGTCTGGACGGCAGCAGCCCCGGACACGATGCCGGAGATCGAAGGATCTGGAAGGCTGAGAAGCCCCGGATTCACTTCCATGCTCTAACGAGTCTGGAAGGCCACAGCTACAGCAGCTTTAGCCCCGGACCTCGTTACCGAACCGAACGCATCTGGCGGCGGATAGCCCCGGATGCGTGTCCGAGCCCGAAACCCCTGACCTCGTCAATCCTATTCGTGTCGCGTTAGGCTTTACTTATTGAATAAAAAAAAGTTTGAATAGAATAAAACTGACTCCTTTACTGAACGCCCGAATCCCCATACCCGCTAAGAGAACGGCCATCGACGATTGCGACACCTCCAGCCTGATGCTCTGGCGGACACGCTTCCCCGGAGAAACCGTTCGAGGGCATAGGGAAGCAAAGCTGGAGGGTCTCTCAAGGCCAACGAGAGAGATTCTCGGCTTCGAAACTTACAATATATTCTAGACAATTCGGACACGATTCGGTCGAGTGAAAGTTCCCGAATCGTGCCAAACCCGCGATCTTCCCCCTCTCCGGTAATCGCGCGTCTAGCCTCCGCGGTGAAGGAGGCCTCTCTCTGAGGTCCGCGCTTCGGGCTTAAAAATGAACGCGAACGCGACTCACAATAATTCTTCGGCAATCAGTCATGCCTGGCAGAACGTGGAAACCCCGAAACCGATCAGAGGTACAGCGCTTTAAGCGCAATCATCGTCGCACAAGAACGCAACGTCGACGGGCGCGTACGGAAGTCACCCGCGATCGGACACTCATCTTTGTGCCTACGGACTCGCCCGATGAAGCCCAAGGAGACTCGCCAAACGTCCAAGTCCGCAGCAAGGTCGCAGTGGTAGCTCCCGTCAAGGCCTCGCCTTCGGTTGAGTTACCGCCCGAACTCGTCGGCTTCGAGGTCCCGAGGCCGACCTCTCCACTACCAACGCCAGAGGAGGTCGATTCCTGACGTCGACACAGGGTGCGTCACCTTGTGCGCTTCCACCGACGAGGACGAGCCTGAGGAGCCAGACCCGATAGGCATAACGCGCACGCAAACTCGACCCAACATCATCGTGCCTCCCGCTCGTGCACCGTTGGTAGAGACACCTCGAATTGCCCGTTTCAAAAAGCCGCAGTCCAACAACACGCCGCAAGGGACCCCCGGATAATAACAAAGGCCAAGCGACGGGTGCTCCTCGTCTCCCCGGGAACGAAGCTTAAAATTATCAAAGCACACGAGTTGCCTGCGGCTCCAACGAAACAACAGCGCTAAACCCCTTTCGATTTAAACAATCGGCCCTTTTCAGGGCCACCAACAAATAACGTAGAAAACTTCTCGTTTTTCCTCCTACTGACCGTCTAACTCGTATCAACTTGTTTCCAGAATCATAAAACGGTGGGGTCGTATAAAAAGCGAAATAAGAAAATTTGCGATTTATTGAAAATATGTCAAACATGTCAGAAACGCGTACACATACATCGTGGAAAGCATGAATGTGGTATTTTATTTTGTAAAATTTGTCGGTCATAGCACTCTACAAACGCCGCGTGTTACATGCAGATTGTGCGCGCTCCAAAACAGCTAAAAGAATCTAAAAAGTACCTTTACGTGTTTTAAGATTTTGAAACACAACAAGATACGCTGTATAAAATGCGAGCGGATACGCGTTTGCATACTCCAAATCTATGCGTTGTTCAACATTTGTGTACGGACTGTCTGACACGCGCCGATGATATGAAAATACGCTGCGACACCTGTGGTATACGCGAACACATCTTTCGAGAAAACGCCATAAAGCATTTCATTGAATTATACGTTCGTGAAAAATCGGTGTTTGAGCGTATTATATGCATCGCGCACAATGCTAGTAGTTTCGATGCCCAGTTTATTTTGATGTATTTAGTCGGAGAGTGTGAAAATGCCAACCCTCGTGTCGTGCTCAATGGAAAAAATATCGTTTTGCTACAATGTGGCCGTACCAAATTTATTGACAGTCTAAATTATTGTCACATGCCCTTAAGTTTATTGCCCGAAACTTTTGGTCTGCCACCGTGCGCGAAATAGGGCTATTTCCTGCATTTGTTTAATATCCCCGAGAACGAAAATTACGTCGACCCTCTACCCGATGAAAGATTTTACGCGTCAGATTCTATGTCTTTCAAAGAGCGACAAGCGTTCTACGCGTGGTATAACAACGAAACTCGGCGTGATTATGTTTTCGATTTTCTAAAAGAAATAGTAGAATACTGGTATAACAAGTGCTTGCTCGCTTGTGTACAGAACAAATTTCTTATGCGATAAGACTATAGATATTATACCTGCTAGCGGTTACCGCCGAGGTGACAAACATTCTCAAAAATCTATAGAGTGGTTGGTTCAGTGCGAACGCGAGTGTGGTCGAGAAATCATTCACGCGGGGCGCGCTCGAGAGTTTCCATTACCCGAGGATTTTCTAGTGGACGGATTTTTACCACCTTTAAATAGAGAGCATAAAGGCACAGTATACGAGTACGAGGGTTGTTACACGCACGGCTGCCCGAAATGTTTTGATAAAGCGCGTGAGAAATCGCTGGCTTATGGTCGCACCTTTAACGCCGCATACGAAAACACAATGTCTAAATTGCAAAAGATGCGCGATTGCGGCTACGATGTTCGTAGTATATGGGAATGCGAGTTTGACGAGGTGAAATTGAGAAACCAAGAGATCGCCTCCTACGTGAAAAATCATCCTCTAATGAGTCGAATAACTTTAAATCCGCGAGATGCATTTTTTGGAGGGCGAACAGAAAACATCATACCTTTTTACAAAGTCAAAGACGGCGAGAAAATCAAATATACAGACATTTGTTCGCTGTACCCGTACATCTGTAAGCGTGGAAAATTCCCAATCGGTCATCCGCGTATTTTCGTAGGTATAGAGTGTCGCGAATTGATTGGCGATGATTACAACAATCTTGACGTTGTCGAGGGCTTGGTCAAGTGCAGAGTTTTACCGTCGCGAAATTTGTATATGCCGCTGCTGCCTGTTAAAATGCACGGTCGCCTCCTCTTTGCGCCATGTCGCTCTTGTTGCGCCAAGGCGCGCACCGAAGATTGTCATCACGAACAAATAGCGGATCGTGAGTTTACCGGTACTTTGGTGGCGGACGAGCTGCGCAAAGCCGTTGAGCTCGGTTATCGCATAAGCGAGATATACATCATTTGGCAGTACGACACGATGCGCTTCGATGGTACGAAAGGTGGGCTCTTTGCGCAGTATGTAAATCTATTTTTGAAGATAAAACAAAAAGCCTCCGACTGGCCCAGCTGGTGTATCAACGAAAATGCGAAAGCGCGGTATTTAGCTGAGTACGAGCGCGATGAAGGTATCGCTCTAGATTGTGAAAAAATTAAGAAAAATCCGGGATTACGGGCTGTTGCCAAACTTTGTTTAAATAGCTTATGGGTTAAATTCGGTCAGCGCACAAATATGAAACAAACCACTGTTGTCAAATCACGCGAAAATTTGTTGAAGCTTTTATTTACTACCGATAATGAGGTTTTCGACATCTTACCTATCAATGATGATATTCTGTATGTAAATTGGCAATTCAGAGAAGCTGTAACATCGACACCCTATACGAATGTCGTCATAGCAGCGTACACAACGGCGCAGGCACGCATCGAACTGTATGGTTACTTGGAAAAAACTAGGATCGCACCTACTATACTGCGATACAGACTCGTGCATTTTCGTGAACAATGAAAACGACCCGGCCGAATATGAGCCGCCAATAGGTAATCTCTTAGGTGCTATGACGGATGAGTTAAGAAGTTATGGCGAGGATACGTACATAGAAACCATGATGTCTGCAGCGCCGACATTTTACGCTTTTCGGGCAATCACACCGGGCGCCGGTGCCACTATAGAATGATGTAGAGTCAAAGGTATATGTCTAAATTACAATAATTCTTTAAAGATAAATTTTTACAGCATAAAATCTCTAATTGACGATGAATTTGGTGAAAATGCCGACAAAAGCGACAACGACACCGTCAAGGACAAGCGTACAATTAAGGTACACTTTTACTCAGGTTGTGACTCGCGACAAGTTCAAAACTTGTAGTGTTCTTCTTAAAAAAAGACGATATGTGTCGAAAAACTGCTCTCTTCCTTTTGGTTATAAAAAATAACTAACCCATTGTAAAATATGTCTACATCTCAATAAATATGATTGAAAATAAAAGATAAACCTTACCTTGATGTATTCTTATCTATACTGTAAAAGTAAAAAAATAAATATATTTACCATTACCCATCACTCCAAAAATCAGCTTATTACCGCGGCGGCCGATCATCAGCTGCCGATCAGAAGAGAGCAGCGGTTACGTCGTTTCAGCTTATCTTGCGCCAACCCGCCTGGGAAAACAGCTGATAACGAGGCACGCGATGAGCTGACTGTGACGTGCCTCGACCGCGCCGCCGCGGGGATCGTCGTCGACAATAAAACAGGTGGACGGTTGTTTGTTTTTGTCAGTAACAAAGATGGATATTCGTTGGAAGCATCCGTTCACATGCATCATATCAGGCCCAACGATGTGTGGAAAAACCGTAGTCGTAAAACGGTTTCTCACTAATCTGCCTGAAATGTGCAACGTGCGTTTTGATCGTGTATTATTTTATTATGGCGAATGACAAGATACGTATAGGAACGAATTCAAAATACCCGGTAATTTGAATATAGAATTTCGGGAAGGATTGCCACAGCCAAGCGACTATTCCAACGATAACGATAAGAAAAAATTGCTAATTTTAGACAACTTGATGTGTGAATCTTCTAACAGTGTAGTACTCGATTTATTTGTATGTGGCTGTCATCACAAAAACATATCCACTATATATCTATGTCAGAATCTTTTTTACAAAGGTGAAAATCAGCGTGATTTGTCTCTCAATTCGAATTACATCGTTCTGTTCAAGAATCCTCGCAACCTTGCGCAAATCCAGTACCTAATGCGACAAGTTTATCCCGAAGGCTCGAAATTTCTGCAAGAGGCCTACATGGATGCATGTAGTCGCCCCCATAGCTATCTACTCTTGGATCTAAAACAGGATACGCCGGACGACTTTCGATTTCGAACATGTGTTTTTCCTGACGATCAGCTGCAATACGCGTACGTGCCTCGTCGTGGCAAATCGACTCGACGATAGATGCAGGGGGCCATACACAACATTATTTAGTGTGCCGATTGTAACGAGACTAAAGCAGTCTCTCTGTGACGATGGCCGTACGAACATCCTGCAACAGCAGCAGCACCGATCCACGTATTGTTTGTGGTAAACATTTTTCAAAAAAACACGTTGCACTTTTGAACACCCTCTGTCACGCCAACGCAAAACAGCGTGATGCCTTGAAACGGACCGCTGATAAACAGTTCATCAAGTGTATCTGCGAGTACGCGCTCAACGTCTTACACGGAATAGTCGAGATCAAGGAGTGCGAAAAACATCGTCTAAAAGAGTACAAACGCGTCTTGAGAAAATTGATCGAACCACCAACCGCCGCCGCCGCCGCCACCGCTGGTACTTGGAAACGTTGAAAAACTCACTATAATTCAGAGCGGTGGTTTTTTCTTACCACTGCTTCTCGAACCGTTCATCAGCACGATTTTTTCAAAAATTTTACACTAACATGGAGCACGCCAGAAAAATGATTGTTGTACCGGAGACGATGGCCGAGCGTTTACAAAACACCGCCCAGCTTACGACTGTTCAGCAGCAGCACGCCAAACCACCACCACCAACAACCGAGGGCAGTGTACAAACGCCTGGGGATAACTTATCACGACTAGACGCGGAAATGCATGAGATTCTTAATTCAAAAAAATGCATCCGTGAAGAAGAAAAGTGTAAAAACTACTTGCAAGCACTGCGACGATTTCTCTTCTTCAAGGAAAGCGAGCAACTCGAAGAGCCTCGCGATGAGAATCTCGCGACACAGCTGTCGGAAGAAACTATTATCGAAAGTGTGCCAAAAGTTCATCAGAAAAAAGCACGCTTGCTGCTTAAACACTGGCAGGCTAACGAGTCCGATCGGCTCAAATGGAACAACACGGGTGGCGTTATCATAGACGGTAGTCTCGTGCCTCAATCGAATATAGCAGACTTACTGAGCGATATATATGATGAATTCGTCGGGAATACGCACGTTTCAAAAATGATTAGACAAATATAGGCTCGAATAAAGGTGGCGAAGCGCAAAAGTACGGATACATTAGCCACGTCACCGCCGCCGAGTAAAGTCAGACACGAGCCGCGACCGCCAAGACGATCGGCTCGTGAAAAAAGATGGTTAAATCTGCCGGTATGAAGTTTGAGAAACAGTATTATGATCCCGGACACGAGGCCGGATACGCCGGTGCTCGAAATCTCTTCCGTGTCAATACTCGATGCAAATCTTTAACCGACAAAGAAAAGAATCGAATCTACGAGTGGCTGAGAAACCAGGACACGTACACACTTCATCATCCAATATGCAAAAAATTTTCAAGATTGCACTATAACGTCACCAACATTGACGACGTTTGGGAGGCAGATTTGTGTCAATTAACCGCGCTCAAAGAAGCGAATGACGGATTCTGTTACAGACTCGTCGTCATAGATGTTCTCAGTAAATTTGTAAGGGCCGAACCCTTGCGCGATAAATCAGCTCAGACAGTCGCTACAGTCATTGAAAAAATTCTCAAACGAGCCGGTAATCGTGTGCCTCAGTGTTTACAATCGGACAAGGGAAAAGAGTTTACAGGTAGCGCTGTTCAAAAAATTCTCAAAAATACGACATTTCTTTTCGCACCGCCCAAAATCCGGATATCAAAGCGGCCTTAGTTGAACGCGTGAATCGTACGCTGAAAGAGCGTATGTGGAGGTACTTTATCCACCGCAACACCAAACGTTACATTGACGTGTTACAGAAAATTGTCGACGCATACAATAACACAATTCACACGTCTACAAAATTGAGGCCTGCTGCGGTTAATCTCTACAATGCGCACACAGCCCGCAGCAACGTAGAGCAGCAGCGCCACGCTCTAGAAAAGAAGCACCCGATACAGCCTAAATACCATGTCAATGACTACGTGCGCATCAGTCGATCCAAGGACACATTTTCAAAAGGGTTCGAAAAATACTTTAGCGAAGAAATTTTCAAAATCAAACGCGTAACTCAGCGGCAGGGTATCTACACATACGAATTGGAGGATCTCAATGGTGAAATCATTGACGGATTTTTTTACAACGAGGAATTGGTGCGCGTAGGCGCTGCTCGTATGCTAACCGATCAAGAATTCAAGATAGAGCGTGTAATAAAAACCAAGGGTCGCGGAAATAAAAAACAATTGTTTGTCAAGTACTCTTGGGTCAGATACTCTGTCAACTCTTGGGTAAAAGCGAGCGATATCAAAGGTGTTTAAACTATGGATAACGCGGACGACTTTTATCTCGTACTACCGAGTAACAGCAGCTTGGTCTATTTTCCCGATAACGCGACAACTTGTTTCAGCATGCATCTGTGCCGCGAAATAAGACTGACAGGATATTGGCACGTGGGCCTAGCCGAAATCCACGTACTACACTTTTAAACTTGGCAGTGAGACCAGCAAAGACAGCGATCAGTACTACAATTTTCCTCGTGGAATATACGAAACTGTGGACCAACTGGCCGAAGAATTGAACAAAGTAAGAGATATTCGCGAGCATCAAATACTCGCACCGACTGAATTTTAGAAAGACTACTACGCCTTGAGACGTACTTGTAAATGTAAAAATCCTCATTATACAACCTTTAATGAAAAAATTCGATGCGTATTTGGATTCGAAGATGCCGTGTACAGACAAACGGGCACTTTTGTAACATCGAATTTGGGTGTAAAAAATTAATAACAATGGCGTATCTACACGCGTGCAGCGGCGAGGGAATGAAGAGCGAGCTAGATCTCTTTACTCTTCCTCTCACTCAAACATCCACCGAAAGTAGCGCTTATCTCTACTACAAACCCATTTCGTCGCTCAGCGACGATGGTGACTCACCCTTGGAATTTTTAATTCCAAGTTTAACCGATCACTACATCGATCTCGCGCACAGCATGTTGCACCTGACCGTTCAAATACTACCAGCTAGTGATACAACCAGCGAAAATCTCAAAGTTGGCCCTGTGAATAACTTTATACACTCAATGTTTGATCAGATTGACATATTTTTCAATCAAAAGTTAGTTTCACCTCCAAACAATGCGTATCCGTATAGAGCCTACATAGAAACGCTGTTAAATTATGCGGCACCTGCTATGCGCTCTCATCTCACGTCTGCTTTGTGGAGCATCGACATCACCGATGCCATGGATGCCGCACCAAATTTAGATCATAAGGCTGATGGTGCGAATCAAGGTCTCATTAACATGTTTACTGTTAATGAGACTGTTCTTTACAGCTGGTGGCAAGGCCGTCGACATGATCGGACATTTGCATTGTGACGTTTTTAATCAACCGAAATTCCTGATCAACAGTGTAGACGTGAGAGTAAGATTGGCCCGTAGCAAAGACGCCTTTTGTCTCATGGACTGGTCCGACAACGGAAAATTTTCGGTGCACATCAAGGAGGCCACACTGATCGTGCGTCGTGCCAAGATAAGCCCGGGTATTTTACTAGCGCACGCGAACGCTCTTGCTAAAACAACAGCCAAATACCCATTAACAAGGGCCGAAGTCAAGTCGTTTACGCTGCACAGCGGTATACTCGGCGACACCCTGGACAACGTTATACTAGGACAGCTACCCAAAAGGATCATCCTGGGCTTTGTTAAAAATAAAGCCTTCAACGGCAATAGAAAGCTCAACTCTTTCAATTTTTAACACTTTAACATAAACTTTATTTCGCTCTGCGTGGACGGCGTTCAAGTCCCCAGTAGGCCGTTGCAGCCACGCTTTACCGGTGACCATAAGCTATACGTAGACGCTTATCATACGCTTTTTTCCGGCACAGGTATACATTACCTAAACGAGGGTCTCGATATCGATCGTTACGGTTATCCCACCGGATTTTGCCTATTTGCTTTCGATCTGATACCGGATTTGTCAGCGCATTTTATTGACTTTTTACAGCGCATTAATTTGACAAATTATAACGGACTTTAATTCCTAAAGTGGCTGGGTGGTGGGCGAGAGAAAAAAAGGTATAAGAGTTCTGACGCTGTATATCGTCGACTCAGTTGATCGACGTCGACAGTAGCAGCACCCGATACATTCACCATGGATTACGATTACATGATAGAACTTCAGGGCTTCAGGGACAAAGAAGACAAGTTTTTGCCCAAAGAAGTGGCTGTAGTTTTTCTGCAAGGACACGTCATTTCTCATTGGGTGATTTTGCCACCGCACGAATTTACCGAGTAACCCTGCTCCTTGAGGATCGCCAACGACTATGCAGCGGCGCGACATTTTGGCATACACTGGTTCGAGGGCGATATAACACTACGAAAATTACACTATCACCGTATAACCTTGCTAGAACGGCTAAAAGAATATACGTTAAGGGCCTTGAGAAAGCACGATATGTCCAATCTATAACGACGCGCAACGTCGAGAATCTCGATGATTACACGACAGCTGGATTCGCTGAACTGCAGAGACGCTTTAAATACCCGCAGGTCTGCAGCTACCATGGCTGTCAGGCAGACACCTATAAAAGATACGTACTGTGCACTCTTGAGAGCATACATACTACAAAAGTGGATCCATTCACATGTGCCCAGTGAAATATTGGAAAAAATACAAGAGACTGGCACCGATGTGTTTTATCAAGCTATTCAAAAGCCTATGTGGTTTCGAAGACATAACACTGTGCAATTTCGAGGAAGGGACGTGGTGGACAAAATCGACAGCGACGAAGACACCTGCGGCAGCGACGTCGCGAATACGCGAGTAACGACACCGATTCATCCACAATAAAAAATGAATACGGCCGAGATTATGAGAGCCCTAGAAGGCTTAAAAGCCCGGACAATCGGGGTATACGCTGCAGATCGGATACCGCGGGTGCTGATGACGCCAGCAGCAATAGTGTGTAACACCGATGATCACACTAAACCAGGAACACACTGGGTAGCTATTTACTTTGACAAAAATAGATTGTGCACGTATTTCGACAGTTATGGCCTGCCACCGGTATCAATACATCATATAGAACGCCTACGTAAGAACTGTAAATATTTTCGCTGGAATACAAAAACTCTTCAAAGCATCGACTCGATTTGCTGCGGACAATACACTATTATGTTTTTATATCACATGTGTTGCGGTACGAGACTCGGGACATTTTGCCGCTTATTCTCTCAAGACACTGGGCAAGACGATACCTTTGTCGTCAAATTTTATAAAAAGACTCGCAATAAACTTAAATATAAAAAATGTAAGCGATCGTCTACATTTTCCGATGAGCGTTCTCTAGGCTCAGGACCATGTAATCAAGCGTGTACCTCTAGATTAAGATGTGTTTGATGTATTTGTAATCTTGAATAAAGAAAAATATTAAACGTAATATAAATGTGTTCTCTTTCAGATATCGTCCGTCGTACTTTTCTCTGATGAAAGATTTATTTTTTATTTTTAAAGGCCAGTTTGTAACGTTATTACGTCGTATTTTCAACAACCGTATAACTGTTGGACTACGAAAGGGTAGTGGGGAAAATTGTATTAAAGAGACGGCGGCGGTCGTGAGATTTCATAGTAGCACCGAAACTCTCTGACTGTGCGCTTGTACGCTATAACAACTTTTTTTTTACAAGTGAGATAGTACCGTGAATTTTTTTTGCGCTTCACCATGGCGAACTGTCAAACACCCGGCAAACGCAGTCCGACTGCTGAATTTTCAAATCTACTGCTGTCGACGACCTATGCGCTCAACAAATCCAACTCAAAGAGAGTCTGTATCGGCCTGGAGTACAGTGATGGGTACTATCATCAAGTTATTAAACTCATAAGTAACGGGCCAATGTACAAAAACATAACTCTTGACGAAAACAGCTGGACTCTTTTAAAAGATCAGTTTGACGCTATAACAGCTTATTTGAACAATTCTTATTCATTTTATCACGAATTTGGACACCCGGTTAAGATTTATCTTCCAAATCACGACTTAAACTTTTCAACCGCGTACGGTATCAAATCAATCACAATCGACGAAAGGCCTAAAAACACACAGCCAAGCGAAGAAGACGAAGAAGGAGAAATCGCTCGGCCGGTTTATAAAAAAATGAAAATATCCAACCCACCGGGTATAGTAATCCAACACTCAACATTTGAACTCCGTCTACATAGTTCACTAGTCGATCAACGTTTGGATGCTTTGAAAACTCTAGTCGGTAAGGTAAACCGTACCTACGACTACGTTCACGAATATTTGAAGACTGCTCTGGAAGCCGAAGAACCACAAAACATTAAGAACATTTTGACAGATTTCAAGGAATTTAAACAGTTTTATTCGAGACATAACATCGCTATAGAAGGCTTTGTACTGGATAAAATGGTCGACGATAACAACGACAATTTTAAAGAGCAACATTTGAGAATTGTATTATCCGAAATCCTCGTGTCCGGTTTACCGTTCATCGCAAAAGTACTAAATTATGTAAAATTTGCCTAAAAATTTAACCTCTTGCGTACACCATGTATATACTATCCTGAATAAACTTTTAATACATTAAAAAAAATATTTTATTATTATTCACCATCACATCTTTCCTTATTTATACCGCACCAATTATTAAAGATCCTTATTCGGCATTCAGCCAATACGCAAGATGGGTGTATGCGCAGGAAAATTAGCGTTAGCGCGCTCGAATGACAGTGGGGTAAAAAAAGACTGTTATAGAGAGTGTTATAACAAACGACACTAAACTAGAAACATTTCGTAGAACCAACAGAACAGATAATTTAAACAAGAGAATCGGCTTTGACAATAAATGTTTACCTATCTGGAGATCGTAACGTTTTTCCCTCTCTTTCCAACTATTATTTTACCGCTATAAATAGCGCCCGATAAGCGTCGCGTCTCACTTGGAGACGACTAGGCAACCACGATGGGTCAGGAGCACAGCGCAAAAAAGACCGGCTATAAGCCACTCATCGATGATAAGAAAAACCAAAAGAAGGAAGAAAAAACGCCTTCAAATCAATTACAGAAAAATACTCTACAAATACCGGATCTATACCCGAAAAAAAGGGTTATAAAAAATTATAATTTATATTTCATAGAAACCATCGGCCCTTTTCAGGGCCGCAAAAAGATCCATACGTATAGAACAAACGCACAGACATGAAAGTGGAGAGCGCAAATATAGCGCTTCTACAGCATGTCAGCCTCAAATAAGGACATATCTGTTGCATTATTTAATGTCCACTTAGCAACAGGTACACCTTATCTGCCCCTCGAAAAATCAAAAATGCCCTACACCATAACCGACCCCCAGGCCGAGAGAGAGATAACGAGATAGAGGGGGATGTACGCTATACCGACCTAGGCCCCGAAGCCGAGGGGAGGAGGAAAATCAATAACGCCTTTCTCGCTATATGGCCCTTCTTACTATTTGCGCCGTTTGAATAACAAATTGTAAATGGTTATGGGTTAGGTAGGTTATGTGTTTAGGATTTAGTATTTTATTATATATTAGCATGATATTTTTATGTGGTAGAATAATTGATAGCTTAAACTTAAACAATTTATTAATCAATTACAAAACCCTCTCAGTACATTTCCTACGTAACTTGCCGTTTCATTTTTTATAGTGTTTTCTATGAGTACTCTGCATTTTATAAATATAATTTAAATAAAACCGCTGCCAATTCTTTGGCACGTAGCTTTTTCCAACTTAATTTATAATTCCAATTGATAAAATATTGTTCAAATATACAGTATATTAATGTTTTTTTTTTAATATTTTTAACCTTAATTATTTTACGAAAGGAGAATTCTCTTAGCAAACTATGATGATTAAAGAGATTCATTTAAAATCTTTAAAGAAGGGGAAGGGTGACACTTCGAAGGGTGGACCGCAATTGCCCGTGTAAAGACCGTACTTAATATAAGGACGGGCTGCGTGAGTTGACAAGTAATTAAAGGTAAGATAGCGGACGAGACAGGAAACCATAAGACCTTTTCTCGAGGTTTAGAGCGAGGTAGAAGCCGGTACGCCGGAGATAGGAAGGGGGCGCAGGTAGCGGGAAGTGGGCCCGGGAAAGATGGACGCGACGGAGGGAGGGAAAACGGCAGTAAAATATGAGCGCGAGAGAGCAAGATCGCAGGGCAGTGCCGAGTTCTCGGCAAGTTCGAAAAACGTGTCATAGAGTTACAGAAAATAAAAATGAAACCCTTTTGATGAAAATGAAATAAAAATGGATACTTTATTTGCCACCCCGTCCCTAACCCGATCATGGTGCCCCGGGTGAGGAACTAGAACACCAAACGATGGGTTGGCAAATTGAAGCTCATTTTCGCGGTAGATCTTGTACGGGCTAGTGAAGTGATTCAGTGAAAAAATTCAATAACGCCTAAGGCACGTCAAATTTACGTTGGGTCGGCAGACGTCGGAAAGAGAGAAAGAGAGAGAGGCATACATCATGTGAATGCAAGCAGCACTCAGCAAAGTAAGGATTTCAAGGGAAGATCGTCGATCCAACCACGCCTCGCGAAGTTATCTTGGACATGAGGACATCGTCGGAGCGAGGAGTACCGCAGCGAGAAGAACCGAGGATTGACATGACACATGAAAGCGGGTTAAGATAAGTATACTTCATTGAGATCGATTCCGATTACGGTCAATTACTTAGGCTTACGTCGCCGCGTGTTAGCTATAGCTAGATTCGGGTGGGCAATTGTTCAGTGTTCTTGTCTCGAAGCGTCGAGCACTTAGGTTCGCGGAGTAATCGACTTTTAAACGTGGTTTGCTTCAACCAAAGCGGAAGCCGCGCGATGCCGAATCGTTGAACGCGGAGCGAACGCGTGATGCTGCCGCGTGTATAGCGTCGGAAAAGCTAGCGAAAATAAAATGTGAAAGTGAGAGTTCTGGGTAAACAAATGCAAAGCGACCGTCAGATCACATTTTTCGAGGTAGCATCTCGTGCGTATTATTGTTCTGGGTTTTTCCCCGATCCCTGAAAAGCGCGCCGGTTTGCAGATTAGGAAGCGAAACAAAGGCCCATCGGCCGCGGAGCAGCGTCGGATTTTTATGGCAGTGCTTTGCGATATTCTGTAGAGCATCTGGGCATTAGCTGCCGGGCAACCACGGTCGGGGATTTTCTAGGCCCGGTCTGAAACGTGAAGAAAGTCCTTATTAAAAAGTTTTATGGCGAGTCGGTCTCGAACGGACGTGAGGCATCGGAGCAATAGGTAAGATCACGCGAATTGAATACCTGGAAAGGCTACGAGGTATAATGTGCCTGCTTGAGTGAGCAACGCGTACGGAATGCCTGAAGGGCGCTGGAAAATAGAGCACGCATACCTGCGCCTTAACAACGTTTATGGGTGTCGTAAATAAAGCCCCCTCGGCGGGCTTGGATTTATAACATATTGTCGAGACAATCGTGCGTGATGAATTCGGTGTAATTGGTCGCAGTTACCGCCTGTGTCTTGAGTTTGTTTCAGAAAAAAGCGCAGTTCTATTGGCCCAATGTTCTATTGTCGGCAAAGAACGAAGGCCCAGGAAAAAAATAGGCAACATGCAAGGCGGTGGGATACATCCAGTGGACCAGGGTGGACCGATGGCAATTAGCAGATCCACAGCATCTTCAACGGAGCGGACAAGACCAACAGTGCAAGCCGGTTTGATAGCCCGAACGCGCGGGATTTAAGTTACAGGGAACATGACTCACTGTGCTAGGGAGTGCACGCGCGAAGCAAATGCATTGTAACGCGAATGTTGCTGCAGTTCCTGGCGTAGGTTTTCCCACAGGGTTTTTCCTACGCCACGGGCATTGGCCCGGGCAAATGCGGGAATAAGCGGATATTCGCGGATAGGTCATCCGTCCGGAAATACGGTATAGGTGTCAGATCATTGTAACGCATAGGACCAAAATAGGGACGAGCGAGTGCGTAGTTCGAGCCATAGCGGTTTAGGATACGAAGCAATTCGCAGATCGGCGTTTGTAAAATTAGCCTTGGCACCACTCATATCTGCGGGCAGCACTATGCGGCGGGCCTTCAAAGACAAGCGCGCGGACCCGGTATGACGTTGGTGAACTAATCGGAGCGCGTGAGGCGCAAGGCGTATACGAAGCGAGTAAGCGAATAAATCGTGGAATGAGCGTAAGTCGAAGGACCAGGTCACGGAAGTAAATTTAAATTTTTTTAAGCGTGCATGGAATGCGAGGAAAGGAAAGTAGGATTTTGCTGCTTAAACTACGCGCGCAAGGGGCAAAGTTAAGGATAGGGCAAGTTTAAAAATGCTTGGAGAACGGGTCGATTATAGGGCCATTGTGCGGACCAGCAACCGAGAGTACTTTCTTCGAAGCCTTCTGCGGAACCGGGACGCAGCGACGCGTGAGCCGGATTAGAGCAGATATAGGTTGCCGGTGATAATGGGGGGAGGGGCCGTCGAAGGACCCTCAGACCGTAGGGCCCAAGTTACAAAGGAGAGCCGGAAAGGAAGACAGAAAATCGGAAAGAGTCGAAGCATAGGGGTCGAGCTGCGGTTGATCGGCCAAAGGGGAGGGAAGGGAGGAGACATGGCGGGCAAAAGCGGGCACGGACGAGTTTAAGCGCGAGCATGGGGGCAGGGCTCCGAGATTCTCCAGGTCCAAAAGAAAGAAAGGGGCCGGAAGGCCGGAGGAAAAGAAGGGGACGGAAGGCCGGAGGAAAGGAAGGGGCCGGAAGGCCGGAAGGAAGGAAGGGGCCGGAAGGACGGAAGGAATAGAGAGAGGAGGACGGCGGGGGCCTGAAGATATCTCGGTGGCGCGGATAGATAGCAGATGCTTGGGGCCAAATGAAAAGAGAGATAAGAAAACACGACGGTAGATCGGTGAGGTGGGGAGCCAGAGGGACTTGAGGGCTTAATGGCAGGATATTAGGAGGTCGCTTGAAGATAGAGACGGGCCAAGCTCGGGACTGGCGTTGTTAGGGATAAGGACGCGAAGATACGGGAGAAGGCAAGGTGCGGCACGCTCAGAGCGGCGGAGGCAGTTGACTCGACTAGAACGGAGCGCACGCATATGTCCAAGCAATATAGTGTCGGAACGATATTTTCTTATTTAACCGCGTTGTGGTCGAAAAAAAAAGGTGT
>QLYP01000405.1:76985-90955 GCA_016647725.1 Nasonia giraulti
GACATTACACCCCGATTAGCTGTTAGACGAGTCACAATATCAAATCATAATTTTTATGAAAAAATTTAAACCTCGATATTTTAAATACCCTATGGTCCTCATAACCTCATGAAATAATAAATTTTCTCAGAACATTCTGAAGTTTAGTCAGAAAGTTATAAGGTTTAACAAAAATAGTAATTTTCAGTTGTAAAGGGTATACAGGGTGAAAGACAAAGAATTTAAATCTTAATATCTTTTTAACTGATCAGTTTCATAAGCTGCGAACAAAACTTAGCCGAGGTAAGCAAAAGATCTACTTGTTCCTGAAATTTCAATTTAATTAAAGTCTTGTTACTCTCGTAATCGTACAATATAGAAAATCCATTTTGCTTCCCCCTAGAGGAAGCTTTGTAATAGTAAAATTTTGAGTTTCGTCAAAACTTCTAGAAAATACTTTTTGGTGTGTTAGAAGTTCAAATCAAGTGTTTTTAGATAATGTCTGTATGGATGTGTGTGTATGTGTGGATGTGCGTGAGTATGTATACCATAATATTTCTGGAACTACTCCGTCAATATCAATAAAATTTGACATGCATATATATTTTTGAATTCTGAATTTGAGAAAAACAGTTATTGTTTATTTTCTTAACTATTTGTTTTAAGGCCATTTTTTGATTTTTGAAAAAATATTTTTGCTTTTTTTTTGATAAAATGATTTATACAATGTATCTAACAATAGTGTATCTAAAAGATACTTTTTCAGATTGACTGTTTCGTTAAATTTTAATGATAAAAAAAGTGTTTTTTTTTTTAAATTCATATCTTTAAAACTAAATAGTCAAACGTTTTGAAAAAAAAATATGATAATAGAAAACGATAATATCTAATTTTTGTAAAAAATTTGAACGATTTTAACAACTTTTTTTCGAGCTAAAAATCGAAAACTAAAATAAATGAGTTTTCTATGTCGTACGATTACGAAAGTAAAATGGCTTTAATGAAGTTAACATTCTGGGAAAATATCGAACTTTTGATGACCTCGACTAGGTTCTTTTTGCAGCTTATGAAACCGTTTAGTTTAAAAGATTTAAGGATTCAAATTCTTGTCTTTCACCCTGTATACCCTGTATGAATGAACGTATTTCTTTTTGTTAATTTTCATATCTCGTTATCTAAAGCACAGAATGTTTTGAGAACATTTATGGTTTTATGAGGTGTTATGTCCTAAACTATTGAAAGTTGTCACCGGACAGTAACTATACGGGTTGGTTTGCTTTATGAACACGGAGGACGACAAAGCTTTCAACGCAGAGTCTTAGCGCCCTCGGTGCCTCACTACTTTATCGATCTAAGAAAGAACAGCCTCCAGTAGCCGCCAGACAGTCTTTTGAAACTATTATCGCCCTTGTATATTTTTAATTGGAATCCAGCACTGAGGTGAATAATTTAAATTAATCCTCTCTTGGCACTTGGCTAAATAAGACGTCACTCCTATCG
Organism: Nasonia giraulti; assembly: GCA_016647725.1. NCBI lineage: Eukaryota > Metazoa > Arthropoda > Insecta > Hymenoptera > Pteromalidae > Nasonia > Nasonia giraulti. The sequence continues at coordinate 78,465 of QLYP01000405.1, forward strand.
TTATGGTTGTATCGCGGACTAATAGTTTGCTACACTTTTGAGTAGGGCGATTAACTTCTTATGAAACGCAAAGAGAAAGAGAGAAAGAGAGAAGTGATGCGCAATAGGGGCGTGCAGCCTATTTAATAATGTGTCACCTACCTTTCTTTATTTTCTGCTGCTGATCTGCTCTGCTCCAAGCACGTCCTCTCAGTGGCGTCGATTCGGCTTCCAAAGCGGATGGGTTTCGATTTTGAATAGGTACGTCAAGGATCAGGAGCTTTAGGGTGAAGTGTGCACTCGCAATTTAACTTTAATAAAATTTATTCAATTGCCACACGATTTGGAATTAACGCTCGCTCGCAACTATCTAACGTCTTGCGAATTATTTTAGATTTTCAAGAATGACGAACAACAACGTAAGTATGCTAGTTCGATAAAGTGGAAAATTTTATAAGTGTTGCACGACCGAAATTTTTCTAAGTTTCAAATGAGTTCAAATGAGTTCAAAAAGTTCCTTTGATCACAACTACGCTTGAAGCGCGTTTATGTTCATTTTTCTGAAAAATCAGTAAAATTGCAAAATTCTAAGGATTTTCAGCGTCTGTAAAACTGTTTCAAATCAATAGGAATCACTGCGGAGGAAAAAGATCCATAAAATATACTTGAAAACTAACATTTTCACGGCGGTAGAAAGTATTTTGGTCGCAACTACGATCCAAGTGCGATTTAGTTCATTTTTCTAAAAATGTATTATAATTGTTACAGTTGCGACGTGTCGTTAGAAAAACGACACGCGATTACAACACATAATTTAGAGTCGTTGATTCTCGGATGTATTTGTAATAAATGCATCAGGGAATCAACAACATTGGATTATATTTCCTGTTATCTGGTACGCCTGGGGTTTTTAACCTCACCCGTCAGCGCCAGAGCCAGAGGTGGCTCCCCGGTACTGACAGAAAAAGCATCACTCGCGGAAATAGCGCCAATGCGGCCCAACAGAAACCCTGGGTCGCTGTTATATCGGCAGAACTTTCGTGCCTGTTGCTGGTGACGGCACTAGGAGGCTTCGCGTCGTCCTCGGGAGTGCAAGAGTATCCGCGCGCGATGACCACGAGGCCGCAACTGACCGTTGCGCATCCTCGCCGCGCATCTCGCTCGCAAAAACATTCGTACGAGTAGGTAAGCGCCGAGCCGCGAGCATATAGCAGCCACGATAGTGTATAGCCGCGGAGAGAAGGAACGCGCGCGTGAGCCTCGGCGAGAGAGAGAAAGAGAGAGAGAGAGCCGCGCAGCTGACTCGCGGCGTAAAGGCGCGTCGACACTGGCGAGCGTCGTTGGGAAATATGGCGCGTCGCCACTAGCAGTTTCCGTACTATTCGTTATCGTCGCGAATGACCGCGTTAGGTGGCGTCCAGATGAGACAATAGTGCCAATTCGTAATTGTCGCCGCAGGACGCCATTAATATTCATTATGACTCGCATTCTTTCGCGCGGGAGAAATAATATATAGAGGGCGTTCCGGGTGCGTCTTTTCCGGAACGCGCAGGGTCTCGCGCCGCGATGAAACTTCCTCAGCGGTCAACTCGCCGCGTCAACCCTGGAGCCGAGCAATTAGAGCAGTCGAAGTAGTAGTCCTTCGTTGTAAAGTCGTAGAGTCGTACGTATGGAGTTGTCGAGTCGCGAGTTCGTAGAATCGTGAGTGTTCGCTTAAATCATGAACGACGTTGTCACGAAAGAGATCGCGATTTCTCAACTTTTTGTTGTTGTACGAACCACGCAAAATAAGCCAATCAGTATTGTCCGTTTCGGTTAGATGACGCGATCACGGAGTCTGGATGGAGAGAGGTAAGGCGAACGGGACAAATTGTATTTTGGATCGTGGCGCCAATAAGTCGAGGGTTAAATAATAGACTCGCAAAACCGAAACGCGAAGCAGATAGCGACAACAGATCAGAGAAAACTCGTGATAGCGCCGGCGTCAGGCCATTGCGACCGAGGATTCCTTCCTCCTACTATTGCGCCACAACGGGCCTCCGAGTCCCGGTTGTTCTCGCGATTTTCAGGAAACCAAGGGATCGAGACCCCGGTCCACGGTTAAAACCATAGACGTCGCGTTTCCCAGGATTTCCCCCAAAGGCGAGTTGTCAATCGCCATCTTGGTCGAGCCGCGTCGGTTAAAAGGACGCCACCGCCATTTTGGACCACTGAAGTGTGAATATCGCGGAGAAGTACTGAATAAAGTGTTGAATCGGTTGTTTTAGAAGAATATTGAGTCGCGTAATTATTAAAAGTCGTTAATCGAATTTAGGAGTCGCGTTTTTGCTCCCGAATTTTCGATACGAATTGTAGCGAGGAATTGCCACCGTTAAATACTGGGCGGAAAGAAAACCAATAATGTTACCGATGACTTAACCGACTCCTCTCCGTCCGACGGTGATTGCGACGATGAACAGGCCGACCCTGGAAAGGTCCCAAGCAATGGTCTCACGATGACGAAGACCGCGTCCTTCCTGGAGCCCGTTGTCTGAAGCGCTGGTCCGGCGAAGCTTTTCAACCTTCAAGGCATCCCTCTATTGTTTGCGGCTTGCCTCTCAGAAACCACGACGATGATCTTGCGATGACGATTGACATTCCTCCTTTCGACCTCTAAATTCCCTCTACAACTTCTAAGCTTCTAATTATCCTCTTAACGATTGGCAATCTAACTCTAATAAAATGACCGTTGCGACCAACACAAAGTCGCAACCGGTCGCTGTAGCCGATTAGCCACTTAATCCGAAAATCGGCAACTTTACACAACACGTTCCAGTTAACTTTCGCGCTCTGCTACCATGTTCTTTTTAGTCAGAGAATTGACACTGACTTGGATTGACTTGTTCGAAATGGAAAGGAGTGAATAAAAGCTTTACTAGTTTAACAGTAACAAATGCTCTCTAGGAGCTAAATATATAGAAATATCAGTGTGGTTACAAGTGTGTGAACAAGGAAAAGATGTTAAACTAACGCTGAAATTTACTGTGTCTAAACGGTTGTTCTCCAAGCGAGAACGAAGTTAGTATCCCCGCGCAGAGCCGTGAGTTCGGCTTTTATTATTGTTCCGGACGTAATCAAGGGCTACTAGGGATAAGAGCAGTACGACGTATTTATTAATATTTATTTTGCCTAGTATTAGTTTAGCGAACGTTTTTGCGCCATTCGATTCTCACATGCGCGAATCGACAAGGCGATTCGTGGCTTCAGGCCAATACGGTTAGGAGTGATTTTATAATCATTCCTTGACTGCCATGACCCCCTCTAGGAGTTTTACTCCGCGGATTTTGAGGGTCTCTCTCAGTGCGGAGAGGCTAAAAGGCCGATCTGTGACTGCAAGGCTAGAGAGTCGAGTGGTGGGAGGCGTTCGCACGTGTATATGACTACGCTTATAGCTATAGATATAGAGGAGCGCGCGCACTGCTTCGAGTCCCTTCGGTAGTCCTCGGAAAAGCGCCTTTGTTTTAGCGGGCCCGGGTTTTTCGGCGGCTCGAGTGCTCGGGTCTGCAGGGGCGCGAGTCTGCGACGCATTGTCACTTCGCTCTAACTCCTCATCCAGTTAGCTCGAATCCTAAATACATTCACGTTCTATTGCTCATTTTTTAATTAAGTTCTTTTTAAGTTTGCGTTTTAGTTATTATTTTTTGCGTAGTCTATTTTCTTGTTTTGTATTAGATTTATAGTTTATTTCAATATATTTTATAATTTCATAATTATTTGTTTGAGTCTTATTTATTGACTTTTTTACTTGACTATATTAACTTTATTCCTGAACAATTATGCCGCATTACCCTCGCTCCAGCCAGGCAATAGGTACTGGCTAGAGAGCGAGAGAGAGGGAACAAGCGAGCGAACAAGCGTTGTTAGCAAAACACCTTACATGACTGTGCAGCCGACTAGCTGCCTGCTATATCGCAGCTTCAGCTCTCTCGCTTCCTCAGCGTTTATGCTACAGACTATGCCGTCAAAGAGGACGTCATCACGCCAGAAAATGTACACGAAGCAGCCGGAGCGAGCAACGACTACTATAGAAACTGCATCGCGGGGGTGGACAGACAAGAGTATCCAATGCTACCCGGCATGATAGATTACCTGGAAAAAATGCAGTAGACAGTTAAAAGTCTGCAAGAGCAGGTGAGCTAGCTCAAGCAAGAGCGCACGGAAGCGCGTGCTTCCAGCACCAGGACGAACGGCGAGTCGAGACAATCGCCGCCAAGAATCACGTTCGGCGATGCAACAAATTTTGAGACATCAACCCCAGCAACAGGCGCGAGAGGCGCAACTACCAGGAACAGATGAAGAGAATGGCACGAAGCGGTAGAAGGACACTCGCCCGCACTAATCCGAGGCACGACGAGAACGTTCGTGATAGATATCGTGACTATAGTTCGCAAGCGGGACTTGCGATTTTCTGGAAGCATGACGGATAGAATCGACAGGTTTTTAGAGCGCCTAGAATCGAACATGAGGCTAGCACAGATGTCAGAGGTCGAGAAAATGAAATCGCTGCCACACGTGTTCACGGGTGTTCCGGCGGAGTGGTATGAAAATAATAAGGCTAACTGGAAGTACTAGAAAGAATTTCGAACAGCAGCTACAAGGTGGTACGGGACGATACCAAGGGGCGCACGAGCCCGTGCGCGACTATGTAACGTGCCTCGGAGAAATGATGAAAGAAATGAGGCCTCGTCCGAGCCTAGAGAAACAGTTAGACCTGCTGCACAAAAATCTAAAGCCGGAATTGCAAAGATTAACACCACGTATGGATTGCTGCGACTGGGATAGCTTCTGAGAGAAAGCAGAAGATGCCGAAACTGTATTGGCGAGCAGTCAAGAATACCGCGCGCCACCGCCACCCGAGCAGACTATGCTGGCATCGCTAGCGTACGTCTTACCGACGAAACGCAAACCAGCCACAGTACCATCAAAAGTTAAAATAAAACCTTTGGCCATAGACATTAAAATAAAATAATAATATAAATCAATTGTTGGACGGTACAATATTAGACGGAGTCACGGAAATGTTGCAGAATCAGTGTTTTGATTGACAGTACATTCAATCTTGCGTACGTATATGCGCCTACGCATCACAGCCTTAAAAGTTTGAAGCGATGGAAGTTCTCTTACGTCGCGCGGGAGAGAATTCCAGAGGCACGCACCCTGGGCTTTTAAGGAATACAGCCCCGCGTCGGTACGCACCCTAGGCACTACTAGTTCTTGCGGATCCCTAGCTTAGGTTCTAGACTGATTCCTGTCGAAAAGGGCAGCAAGATACGGCGGCTGTCTTATTACAATCGCTTTATAAAGCATCACCGCCGCAGAGAACTCCCTTCTTGCCTTCACTGGAACCCAGCCTATCTTCCTCCTATAGGGGGAGATGTGCTCGTCCTTACTAACACCACATATGTGCCTCACACATGAGTTCTGCAATCGCTGAAGTCGTGTGCTTTGTTAACCTGATACGTCAAGGTAAACAAGGGAGCAGTAGCCCAGGTGCGGGGTGGCAAGAGCGCCCGCCAGCCGTCTACGCAGTTTCTCGGTGGTGCAGGATCTAAAGGATCAAAGTCCATAAAGGACTCTATTAACCTTTCTGCTAATCGCATCCACCTGCGGTTTCCATGTCATCTTCGCTTATCCATTACAACACCGAGGTTGGTTACAGTGTCGGCAAAGGGTATGAAGACGCCACCTTCGATCTCAATGCCAGGCAACTTTAGACTTTGCACCTTGTTAATATTACTGTCCGACCCAAAAATAATAGCTTTAGTCTTCCCGACATTAAGGGAAAGCGCGTTCTCAGACGCCCAGACCGTCACTGCACGCGCTACAGCTGATAGACGGTCCACACCCCCGCTCAAGTCCCTTGCCACCTGCGTATATGTTTGAAGGTCATCAACATATAAGAAATGCTCGACACTATCCGATAATTCGCCCTTAGGGCCTTTAAAGGAAGCCAACATGTCTCTGAGATCGTTGATATAAAGACTAAAGAGAAGAGGACCCAGGACCGAGCCCTGTGGAACGTCAAGATTGGTTGTGAGCCAATTAGAATTACCTACTGATTTCGTAACCACTTGATGGTTACGCCCTGTAATATATGACTTCATTCACAGAACTACAGACCTAGATAAACATATTCCTATTAGTTTTCGAAGAAGTTTGGAGGGCGGAATCGTGTCGAACGCCTTACTGAAATCAAACATCAGGAGGATAGTAAGCAGTTGCTTTTTGCTATTAATACCCTCCCTAATGTCCTCTGACAGACTCAGTAGTGCTGTTTGCGTGCTGTGATATCGCCGAAAACCCGTTGAACAATCTTCTCTAGAACCTTAGCAAGAAAACATAACAGAGCGATCAGACGAAAGTCTGAGGCGGCTGATGGAATAGTCGTCATCTTGAGGCGCACTAGACAGGCCTTTTTCCATTATCCAGGGAAGACGCCACTAGACGGAGAGAAGTTAAAAATAGATGCAAGGTGTTGGCCCAGGACCGCAAGAGATTTAGCAATGACATCCTGAGGAATGCTATCTTCGCCTTTTGCCCGTGACGAGAAATGCGCAACGGCCAGGACCATGTCCGAAAAAGTGATTTCATGGAAAGTAAAACCAGCTTTACTGGCCGTCGCCACGATCTCATCCAAGTTCACCTTGCTCTCTGATTTTGATACGAAGACCCCAACAAAGTGGGCATTCAGTTCGCCTGAGGAGAAACCGTGCAGTTCCTACTTAGTCGTGGACAAAAGTTCAAGATTGCGAAGCTCAATCTAGATCTTTTTGTTGTTGTTTAAAGCCTCGTCTAGCCTGAGTTTCGGAAGAAGTCTCTCGCGCCTCGATTGTGCGCTGTTCTGCTTGAGCCGCATGAGACTGGAATTCCGACGAGAACCGCAGGTCACGGGTTCTTTTGAATCTTTGCTGGACCGCATCACGTTTACCATGGAGATCCTGAAGCTCAGCGTTGACCCACGGTGAAACTTTTTTATTTTTGGGTTTAAATTTCTTTAAGGGGGTAAGTTTATCGATGACGGTAATGATTTTACCACTAAGTACTTCTAATTGACTGCCTGTGGTCATGCCCGGGCAACTGATGGTTGACCAATCGCAGGCATTAAGAAGGGAAAGAAGCTCCTCGCACCTGGTTGATTTAAAATCTCTATAAAAAAATGGAGTGAGAGTAGGAGATTCCGACTCAGGAGTCCGAATCGTAAAATCAATGATGTTATACCTACTCGAAAAGGTCACCATCATGTTATTCGCATTCAGCACTACGTCATTGTCGTCAGTATAGATTACGTTAATGTACGTGTGAGACTCCCCGACGTGGTGCGTCGCGCCATGTTTAACTAATTCGAGATTCAACTCACAGGTCAAATCCTTGACAAAATTCGCATCATGAGACATCGACAACATATTTGCGTTCAGATCCCCCATAATTATACGATGTTAGATGAAAGGCTAGCAAAATTCGAGAAGAAGATACGATCAGAGAGCGAGCGCAGCAATAAGAATGAGCAGAAAAGACACAGCACGCATCATAACAAACGCCAAGGTAATAAGCCGAAGAGCGAGGCGCTGTGTTATAACTGCAACAAACCCAGACACTTTAAGCGAGATTGTCCGGAGGGAAAGGAGGAAGCGAGCGCGTGAGTACGGTCACATACGGACACATGCTCGCGAAGCTCCAAGAAGACCGAAAAGGCGGTAAGTAGGAACGAGAGCCCTAGAGCCACCAGGGCAGAAAAGAGATCAGTCTCTGCAATACGAGCTTCAAGAACAGAAAAGAGGAGTACACGCCTCGGGAAAGCGTGCACAGGGGAACGAAAGCTCGCCTAAGAAGCAGAAACGACACAGTGCGATAATTAAGCCGAGTTCGAAAAATAAGAATAAAGCGCGGAAGACGGGCAAGAGCATGCAGAGACCGCCGCGCTCTCATCACTGTCAGCAGAAACAGCTGACAAGGGGGGTGAGGCAGGCCAGCGCGCGGAAGAGCGCGGAGAGCCTGGCAGAGGTGAGCGGGATGCGGATGACGTAATCGACTCAATTCTGGAGAGTCGAGCGGGAGAGGAAGATAACCTCCCAGGCGACGAAGACAATCCCCAGGAGAAACGCTGGTGGATGGAGGCAGGGGTCGGAAGTTTTCGATTCCGCGCCTTATAAGACAACGGCTCATTTCGTGTATGCATGGGTCCAATAGAACTGCAACTAGCGAGTGCGCTGGGACGGCCGCAGTGCCAAACTAACAGCTACACGATGATCGTAAGCTACGTCTAGCTGCCCTTCAGAGTCGGCAATGTCGAGAAGGAAGTCCGTGTGGCAATAATACTGGACTTTCCGACGGACTGCATTGTCGACGTCAACTTTATGCTAACATTCAAGGCAGTGTTAGATCCTACAACATCAAAGCTGCACTTCAAGGAGAATAAAGAATATGTCAACATCGAGTTGGCGGCGATGGAAGGAGACGCGCTAACTCTAGCCTCCATTGGGCTAGCAAAAGTAGAAAAGCAGCAGAGAGAAGCGCTGCGAGCGCTCCTCGACAAAATTATTAGCCCAGAGACAGGAGAAATAGGGTGCATGACGTGGATAGAACACCACATCAAAGTGCAAACTACGAGGTCAATAAAGTAAAAATATTTTCCGGTCTCCAGGAAAATAGAAGATGAAATGCACGAGCAGGTGAAAGCCATGCTCGCGGCAGGGATAATCGAACCATCGAACAGTGCTTTCGCGAGCCCGGTATGATGGTGAGAAAAGCGAATGGAAAATATCAGAAGCGGAAGCCACGTTTCAAGAGTTGATGGATAAAATAATTACACCAGAGCTGCAGCCACACGCCTTTTCTTATTTAAATAACGTAATCGTCGCAACAGAAACGTTCGAGGACCATGTTAAAGTCCTCGAGCGCGTGTTCAAAAGAATCAAGGAAGCAGGGTTGACTGTCAACAGAGAGAAGAGCGTGTTTTGCAAAGAAGAGGTTAAATACCTCGACGTTCTTGTAAACAGAGACGGCTTCAGGACAGATCCAGAGAAGATCACTCCGATAGTGAATTTTCCACAGCCGAAGAATCTAAAATAATTAAGGCGTTTCCACGGCATGGCATCGTGGTATAGGCAATTCTTAGAGGACTACGCAGCGTTAGCCGAGCCATTGACTTGGCTAACAAGAAAAGATCAGCCGTTCGTATGCGAAGACCAGCAGTCAGCGTTCGAGGCGATAAAAGCTCTCGTCGCCTCGGCGCCAGTGCTGCACTGTCCAGATTTTGACCAGCAATTCGTCATACAAACCGATGCGAATGATATGGGGCTCGGTGTTGTATTGGCGCAATCTATTAACGGACAAGAACGAGCACTTGAATTCGGCAGTCGAGTGCTCACGCCCGCTGAAAGGAACTATACAGTCAGCGAGCCGGAGTGCCTAGCCGTGCTGTTTGCGGTGCGTAAGTTTCGCCAGTAGAAGGAGACGAATTTAAAGTAATAACCGACCACAGCAGTTTAAGATGGTTATGCAACTTGCGTAATCCAACAGGCAGATTGGCTCGCTGCACGCTCAAGCTACAAGGGCATAAGTATACCATCGAGATTTGAAAAAGTGCAGACCATCTTGTGCCAGATGCTCTATCTCGGATGTATGAGGAGACAGAGCCAGAAATAGCAACAATGAGTCAGGATTCGCAACCCCAAGACTACTGGTATGATGGCCGGTTTGAAGCAGTCGAGAGAAATCCAGAAAATTTTCCAAAATGGAAAATTGTGGGGGGGGGGTGTACAGACCGGATCCTGATATCACGGGCGCCATGGGAGACGACGACGATGCCTGGGAGCTCGTCGTCCCGGCAGAAAAACGACTGCGAGTGCTGCAAGAATGCCACGATCGGCCGACGGCCGGACACCTTGACCGCGAGAAAATATATAAGAGAGTGACGTAGAAGTATTTTTGGCCGAGAGTATATCGAGACGTAGCAAAGTACGTACAGCGCTGTCGACTTTGCCAGCTGAGGAAGGTAGAACAGCGCGGACCGCAGGGGTTAGTAGTCAAACGCGTGGTGCAAAAATCCTGGCAGTGGGTGGCAGGGGATATCATGGGCCCCTTGCCAAAATCAGCCAAAGGTCATGAGTATGCTCTGATCTTCCAGGATCAATTTACTTAGTAGATACTCTATTGCATCAGCGACGAAGTAGTCGACGAGGCAGGCGGCGAAGTAGCAGATGACAATCAAGCCCGACCACCGAGGAATGATAGCAAAACAGGGGCGATGCGCGTCCTGCCTGCAGCGTGCGTAGACGAGCCTGAGCTCGAGCCCTCGGATGTAGGGACGGGGGGAGAGGACAAGCGCGAGCAGCAAACGAAAAAACATGTCACCGTGTTAGCGGGCGCGTGCGGTCGCGGAGTTCTGAAGAACCCAGTAGTAGCGGTGGCGGAACCTCCACGCCGTCCGCGCGGAAAGTCGCGAAAGATTGTAACGGCAAGCAAGCCACCGGAGGAACAGCGAATTTTTAAACGTAAGCCCGGGCGACCGAAGGGCTTAACCAAGGCGAAAGCTAGAGATAAGGTGGAAACATCACCCCGAAAGACGCGCGCGATGAACCGCGCCGCGCGAGCATGACCGTACGATTACTCACAATCTTAGTAATTAGCATTCACTATCATAATCATTACCCTTCTCTTTTCTCCTTTTACCCAAACAGCAGAAGATGAAACCAGCTGAGAAGAGTCCCGAAGAAAAAACTCGTTACGAGATCGGGGCGGCAGTAACGGGTATACTGTGACCAGCATCGCAGTCGGAGATGGTGCTGTGGGCCTTCTCGGAGCTGGTGACGCTCTCCAAGGTGGTGAGCCGCGCCCGCGGAAAGGCTGAGCAAGCAGCCGAAGAATGGGCCAAGAAGGAAGCCGAAGCCCAGGCCGAAGAAGAAGCCACAGAAGAGGTAGAGGCTGACCTCGACAAGACGGTGGTCACCGTGGTAGAGAAGGAGGCTGGCTGTCCAGCTGAAGACTCGCCGGCGAACAACGAGCCGGCGAGCGAAGAAGCAGGAGCTTGCGGCGTAACACCCGAGCCGTCTACCCCGAGAGCGAGCTCCTTCGGTGACGAGAATTTACCAGCTAATACGCAGAGAGATGAAAATATTAAATTTTTACATATGTCGGCACGTTGAAGGGAGGCTAGCGAGCGGAATAGTATAAAATCCATCCGATATAAAAAATAAGAACAAAAACAATATTTTAATGCTATAATTTAATTGTCATAAATTTAGCATTAGAAACGATTTTAATCCTTACTGAAATTTAGGAAAATTAACTTAACAATACATTGTTCATGCTTGGGTAAAAGTTAAAGGTTCACGATTATTTTTTTTTTAATGAAAATCAACACCAATTAAGGTCAGATTTATACAAAGGTGTCATGGATAACTTAAATTCACCATGCATAGATAGCAAAACAAAAAAATTTACCAAAATTTTTCGTAATAGTTTAATAAGCAGATGCTAAGATGCTAAGAAGATGCGAAGATGCAAGCTAGACAGTACTTGTATGTTGATATACCATATTTTACGTTTTCAATAAAAAAACAAAGAAACGGACGCTAAAAAAAGTTTGTAGGCTAAGTATAAGTAGAAAGTTCTTTTTAAATTCGAAGGATCGTGAAAGATTTTTTTAAGATTATTATTATTACATGTAAAAGGTTCTCAATCTTATGAAGAATTAAAAACATTTGAATATGTTACATACGCAACATTTCATGAAGTAGTTGTAGCTAGAAAATTAATAACCACCGAAAAAGAATGGGATAAATGCTTGAAAGAAGCAATCTAAGTTAAATTTCCTAAAGCTCTGTGGTACCTGTTTAGTTATATATGCGTATTTCATAACTTAGCAAATGTTAAAGAATTATTTAAAAAATATGAAGCATATTTTTAAAGTCCATTGTTAACTAAAGAAATACGCGAAAATATATCACTGAAACATATCAATTCTATTTTAACAAGTCACGGGTATACACTGACTGACTTCAATTTACCTAAATTTAGTGAGGATATTAAAGAAACAAATTATGAAGAATTTTATGCAACAAATAAAATTGAAAATGATTAATTATAGAATATAGGCTCTTTAACGAATAAACAACGTGAAATTTTCGATGCAATAATAAATAGTGTCATTAATAAAGCTAATCAAGTGAAGTGTTTCTTTATTGATGCACTTTATTAGTGATAAAAGAATAAATATTAAAATGTTTAATACTTATTTCTTGTTGTGGGACCGTACCCGCTCGGTTTGAGCTATCTACATACTTCTCCTCGGAATCTCGTAAGAGACACGTGGCATAGCGTTTTTTTGTCTCTCGAGATTGATGCTTCTGCTATTGAGAATGAAATGTAACTAACTGCGCGCAGACGCGCCCGAAGAAACCCAAGTGGCCGGAATCTGTATCAGCCAGAGAGAGAGAGAGAGAGAGAGAGAGAGAGAGAGAGAGAGAGAGAGA
>QLYP01000405.1:90965-116925 GCA_016647725.1 Nasonia giraulti
GAGAGAGAGAGAGAGAGAGAGAGAGAGAGAGAGAGAGAGAGAGAGAGGGAGAGAGAGAGAGAGAGAGAGAGAGAGAGAGAGAGAGAGAGAGAGTTTTGGCTCCCCTCTCCAACTCTGTGATCTGGTATATACGTTCCAAGGTAGAAGATAGCAGATACAAGCAGTGGAGATCAGGGACATCGGGAGTCTTGAAAGATGTAGAAGATTGAAAAGGAGAGGGAGTAGCAGCATGCAGCAGAAACACAACCACACGAGCACAAGCACACGAGGTGCCCAGATACATACACATATATAAACACGCGTACACGCAAACGCATAAAAGAATGCATAAACAGACGTACAACACAAGCAGACACACGCCTTTTTCTCTTTCTGTCTTACAATTCATGCACCCATCCATCTATCCATTTATTTATCCATCCATTTATCCTTTCGTCTATCTATTTATCTATTTACAAATTCGTAACTATTTTTTTGCTTCCTTCCTAAGGAAGCTTTGTAATAGTAATTTTTGGAGTTTGTGTAAAAACATGTAGGAAATATGTTTTGAAGCATTTTAAGTCGAAAAATAGTATTTTTAGAAAATGTCCGTATGGATGTGTGTGTGTGTGTGTGTGTTCGTTCGTATCGCCTCTAGCTCAGCTTCTACTCAGAGGATTTCAATCCACCAAGTCTCATTTTCTTTGTTTTTACGAATACTCAGCGGGATAACAGTCCGTTTTTACATTTTTTTGACCCGTTTATTTTTATATCGATTTTTTAGTTTTGAGATTTCAGTTTTTTCTAATAAAGTTATTAGAAAAGTCAATGAAAGTAAATTGCTCAATATGTACCTGGAAGAGAATAAAATTACCTATCTTTTTACCGCAGAAAATTTCTATTATCGTTCGTCGTTTTACATACACCATAAAGCGCAAAATTTTGAAATTGTTTTAACTCGAAAACTAAATTTTGAATCTAAAAAAATCATGATTATTGAAAGTTATTAGAACACTTCACTTTAATTTTAAGTCATTTCATGGGGTAGATCCTGAGAAAAACATCAACAACTGAAAAAGGTCGTTTTTCTACGTAACGCGATAACTGGAGTAAAAAGGTACTAATCAAGTTCAAATTTTGGATTTAGATAGCATTATATAGCACTTCGATCCTTATGTTTGGATTGTTTACAAAACCAGTTAGTTTCGAAGATATTAGCTTCAAAATTTTTGTTTCTCACCCTGTATACTATGAATCGTTTTTTTTACGTGACGCGACAACTGGAGTAAAAAAGCAATAATAAATTAAAAATTTTGGATTTAGTTAGTATTATATAGCATCTCGATCCCTTTCATTGGGTTGTTTATGATACCAATTATTTTCAAAGATATTAAGCTTTAAAATTTTGTTTCTCACCCTGTATACTTTGCATAATTGAAAACTGTATCGCTTATATCTCTAGCGTCCTCATCTGGGTCCATATTCTATAAGGAGTTAGTGAGAGTGAGAATGAGACTGGCTTGGTGAAAACCATAGCTCTGTGAGAGCCGCCTATTGAATTTACACATACTGTTCTCATTGTCATCGTTCTCACCGAAGTAGTATCTTACTGTCACTCTCACTAACTGCTTGTGGAATACGGCCCCAGTGACGTGTGGATTAAGTAATTTTAACTAAATTAAATGGCAATTGGCGTTCGCGGCTACTACCTCAGACATGCTGCTATCTTGCGTCAGTATTCGCAAGCGGCGGCAGCAACGCCGGCGGTGCGGTGCGTATATGGCTGCCCTCCGGTACTCGAAGCTTTATGTATATATTATTGATATATATGTATATGTAATTGATTCAAAATAATTTTATCCACCAAAAAAAAAAAAAATTGATAGAACTATATATGAAGTAAAAACAATTCTGATATTAAGCAATACATAATGTTGAAGGAAGCTACGTGCCAAAGAATTGGCAGCGGTTTTTTAGTTGATGTGATGCCGATTTTCAAAATCTCTCTATATTATAAAAAACGTTTCGTTGCCGCTGCCGCCGCCGCCGGTTCAAGAATTCTTCCCCTCAATTTTTCCCCTCAATTTCCCCCCTAAATTTTCCCCCTCAATTTTCCCCCTCATTTACTCCATCTCACCTACTCTCCCGCATTTACTATACACTGAAAAAAGATAGGTTCACCAGGATGGTCTGCTTATGGACTTGTGCGATGCGACAGGTTTCGAGCTCAGAGGTCCGATTGAACCTAACGATATCTCGCGAAACAAAAGAATACACGCAGAAAATAGGCTTGTGCAACGCAAAAAGCAGACAATCGTTTGTTGTTTTTCGATATATTTGCGATACATTGTTTATTTCAATCGAACCCCTGGTGCCCCTTCTCGATAAAGCACATGCTTGCTTGTGGACCGAAGTACTCTCATTAACGACTTGTGTTGAAATTTGAGGTTCTATTTCCCGACTGGAAATAGAAGGTGGCGCTGCCGTGAGTCAGCAGTGGTCGCCCTACTACCACCTAGGAGCTCAACATGGCTGCCACAGTGGAACCCCTGTGGTATGTAATGGGACGCTGACATGTTAGCCGAAAATTAACTTGGCTGATCGGCAGTTATTGATATTTTGAAATTGCAAATAACTTCAGTTGAATTCTACTTACGCAACAAATAACGCATTTACCACGTTATATTATCCATAAATAAACGGTACATCGATAAATTATACACTTTACACAGCAAAATTAGTTAATTGAAGATGCGTATGTCAGATTAGATTTCGGGGTTATGGAAGCAAATGACAGCCGTGGCTCAAGCGCGCAGTACGCATGTGCCACATTAGCGAACAGACCGAACAGACGCACTCTTACACAAGGCGACTGACAGAATGCACCTGCGTTTAATATTGTACGCACATGCGCAAACAGCAGCATCATTACCCGAGTGAGGTAAATCGTGCGCGCCCACGGTGGCCTAGAGCCGAGTTAGATGGGGGCACCAGTACATTTTCAATGTGGATCAACCGTGGCAACCACAGAGGAGCCATCTCTTTTAGCGTTGCAGCCCCGCTAACATTTTCAGGTGGGTTGCGAGCTGCGGCATAGCGGCGGGAGCGCTATTATGCACAAGGAGGGCACTATACGTCCCAACACGAAAGGACATTAGTCCTGCGAAAAAAGCCTACGGTGACCAGCAGAGGACAGCAGACGCGCCTATATTTTTCGGTGTAGCTCGAATCGACATCTTGTAGAATATTTTCGTGAAACATGTATGCAATTTGCAGATAGAATAGGGTTGGATAAGTAAATGAAAATAGAATTCAAAATGTAAACAAAGGTTGAATAAAAGGAAAAATAGAAAGCTATCAAAGTGTTCCGGACGTAACCGAGGGCTACTATGATTAACATTGATATCACAGTTTATTTTTGAACCTCAATGTAGTCTTGTCCCATACTCAAAGGTAGAGTTCGCGACAGACATACAAACAATTAAAATTCAATAATTTGTATAGCTGTCAATTTAAATAAAACATTTTAGAAGGGCAGATACAGAGATCGGAAATAGAGATGAAACCTGAAAAAGAGCTACATATGTAGTGCTATCTTTATTGCTCGATTTACAAAAGGGTAGAAATATACACGAGAAAAATTTCTGACATCAGCCGTCTTTGAGCAAGGACAGAGCACCTCTTACGTTTAAGATACGGCTGCAGTTCCTATTTCACATGGTATGCAGCGCAGTCTCAAGGAACAGTGCTGTCCGTTTCTTAGTGGCAGTTAGCAACTCGACCTGCACGCATTAGCTTTTATTAGACCGCAGCGTCCCTTTACGGGCCGCAGCGTTCCCTGCCATCAATGTCCGTAGCTGCCATATACATGGGCAACTGCTGTACCTGGCACTGAGCGCTACGGTCCCTCTCTACAAAGAGCATTGCGCTTCCGTACTTATGACGTTGTAAATACAGCTGCGATCAAAAATTCTCTGGCAATGGACCAGGTGTCAGAAAAAAATAAGAAATAAAGACGAAAATTGAAATTTACATAGAGATAGTAATAGATTAGAAGTCTCAAAGGATACGAAATAATAAAAATATAGATTTTAATATAGATGAAGTTCAAGCTAGAAATGTTAGAATTATATTAAAGATAAGAATAGAATTCACTTCAAATGAAAACCTCAAGATAGAAATACAATAAGAATTCGGGATAACGATGGCATTCGTGAAAGACTCGGAGATAAAAGTAGAGATAGCGATAAAGATAGGAACAGAGTTCGTGTAGATTATAAATGTAAAATATGAAATTTAGATATAAAGTACAAGAGAAGGATAAAGAAAGAAAAAGGAATAGATTTTGGAGTTGTTAATGGTTAGTCAGAGAGATGAACGAAGAAGTAAAATACTAATAAAGAGGTAGATACAAAGTTAAAGTTTAAAATAAAGAAAGAGAATTAATGAAAGGATAGATATAAATAAAATTTAGGATAGAGATCGATGATCTGGATAGAGTTAGACATAAAAATAATATAAATTCAGATTAATATTAACGAAAGAATAGAGATGGTGATACAGATAATGATAGCGATGGGATCAGTGATAGAGGCAGAAAAATATGGAGTCAGGAATAAGAATAGTAATATAAATAAACTAAAATCAAATTAGACTCAGAGACATCAAGGTGCGATAAAGACGGATACAAATATTATAAGGCGTAATAGCTAATAAAAATCAGAATTAGGTCTGAGTTCGACATCAGGATAAAGGTACAAGTTATTAAAATATGAAGTTACAGATGGAGATACTAATTCAGTTGAAGTTGATGATATAAATTAAAAAAAAATTTAAATATAAAATTTAAAATGTATCAAAAAAATCTATACAGGGTGATTCAGAAACAATACAACATTTTTATATCATTGTCTAATGGAATTTGTCCGGAAAATTTTCCTTCACTTTTCACTTTCCCAGCAAGGAAAGAAAAATCCCCCCCACCACCGCACCTGCCAGAGAAGCGCGTGAGGGGAAGTGAGGGAAGCCGTTGCTATGAAGATTGGCTGCGGCGAGGTAAGGGGTAGCGGCGTTGATTATAAACCAACGCAACTAACATTGCCGCGACGACTTATGATCGGCTTGTGCTAAAACTTTTATTAAGAAAATTTAACAATTATAAATATCGAACGTGCATGTAACACAGTACCATTCGAGATGCATGCTAATAATTTGCAGGTTATCAGTAGGCCGATGATTTAATAGCTGATATTTGAATATCGCTAATTATCTCCTGCTAACAATGATAATATCGAACTCTGCAACACAAGCATTTCTTCGGTAAAAAAGCAAAGTTAATGTCTCAGAGCTTTCAGAAAAATGTTCTCGTGCTCAGCTGATTTTCAGACTGTCGCAAATCGGCGTACAGTCGCGTACAGCTACGACCGTCGAAAGCAGCAGCTTAAAAATTTTCGTGCTCTACTGATTTTCAGACTGTCGCAAATCGGCGTAAAGTCGCATAAAGCGTCTACCGTCGCAAAGCAACTTGATTTTACAATAAATAAAACAGACAGATTTTGCCATACTTTCTGCGGGACTTTCTGCGGGACTTTCTGCGGGACTATCTGCCGGACTTTCTGCCAGACTTTCTGCCAGACTTTCTGCGAGATTTTCTGCCAGTCTTTCTACCAGACTTTCTGCCAGACTTTCTGCGAGATTTTCTACGGGACTTTCCGCGGGACTTCGTGCAGGACTTTCTGCTTTGAAGTGCTTTTGGAGAAGCAGCTTAAAAGTTCTTATGCTCTACTGATTTTCAGACTATGCCTATTCGGCGAAAAGTCGCGTAAAGCTATCGCCCGTCGAAAGTCAACTATATTTTACAAAAAATAAACGATTTCTTGCCAGAGAAGTTCTTTTGGAGAAGCAGCTTAAAAGTTCTTGTGCTCTACTGATTTTCAGACTATCCGAAATCGGCGAACAGTCGCGTAGAGCTACGCCCGTCGAAAGTCAACGATATTTTACAAGAAAAAAGCGAAGCACCGCTAGACAAGAGCACTCAGAGCAGCAACTTAAAAGCAGCAGCTCGTACTTGTCTGATTTTCAGACCATCGAAAATCGGCGTAGAGTCTTGTACAGCTACGCTTGTCGAAAGTCAATTTTATTTTACAAGCAATAAGCTAAGCACCGTCAGATAAGAACACTCGGAGCTGCACGTAAAAAGTTCTCGTGCTTAACTGATTTTCAGACTGTCGCAGATCGGCTTTTAAGGCACTTTGTGAGACATTAATCGATACTTTTTTAGCGAAACTTTTTGCGAAACTTTATGGGATACTTTTTGCCAAACATTCGGCGAGTCTTTCTGCCAGATTTTGTGGGCGATTTTTTGCAAGACTTAATGCGATAATTTTTGCCAAACTTTCTGCTTTTAAGAAAAGTCGGAAAACTGTGAGAGCTGCGCTTTCCGAGCAGCGGATGCAGATTTCTCGTTTTTCTTTTCTGGCCTCGTCGCCCTTGTCGCCCTGGCAAACTGCTCGAGGGGCTTGATTTACATTGTAGCTGTTTTGAGAAAACGCGAGAAATCTGTGGCTGCTACTCGGAACGCGCATCTCTCGCAGTTTTCCGAGTTTTCTTAAAAGCAGAAAGTCTGGCAACAATTATCGCATTAAGTGTCGCAGAAAGATTCGCAAAAATTAGTGCATAAAGTCTCGCAAAAAAGTCTCCCGAAAAGTATCAATTTATGTTTCGCAGAAAGTCTCGCAAAAGGTATTGCATAATGTCTCGCAGAAAGCCTTGCAGAAAGTTTCTTAAAAGTATCGCATAATGTCTCGCAAAATGCCTTGAACGCCGATTTTCGACAGTTTCAAAGTCAGTCGAGCACGAGAACTTTGAAGCTGCTTCTCCAAAAGAACTTCTGTGGCGGTGTATCGATTATTTATTGTAAAATATCGTTGACTTTCGCCAGGCGATAGCTTTACGCGACTTTTCGCCGATTTCGGATAGTCTGAAAATCAGTAAAGCACCAGAACTTTTGAGCTGCTTCTCCAAACATACTTCTCTGGCGGTGAATCGTTTATTTATTGTAAAATATCGTTGACTTTCGACGGGCGTAGCTCTACGCGACTGTACGCCGATTTTGGATAGTTTGAAAATCAGTAGAGCATGAGAACTTTTGAGCTGCTTCTCCAAAAGAACTTCTCTGGCGGTGAATCGTTTATTTTTTGTAAAATATCGTTGACTTTCGACGGGCGTAGCTTTACGCGACTGTACGCCGATTTTAGGTAGTCTAAAAATCAGTAGAGCATGAGAACTTTTGAGCTGCTTCTTCAAAAGAACTTCTCTGGCGGGAAATCGTTTATTTTTTGTAAAATATCGTCTGTTTTATTTATTGTAAAATCAAGTTGCTTTGCGACGGTAGACGCTTTATGCGACTTTACGCCGATTTGCGACAGTCTGAAAATCAGTAGAGCACGAAAATTTTTAAGCTGCTGCTTTCGACGGTCGTAGCTGTACGCGACTGTACGCCGATTTGCGACAGTCTGAAAATCAGCTGAGCACGAGAACATTTTTCTGAAAGCTCTGAGACATTAACTTTGCTTTTTTACCGAAGAAATGCTTGTGTTGCAGAGTTCGATATTATCATTGTTAGCAGGAGATAATTAGCGATATTCAAATATCAGCTATTAAATCATCGGCCTACTGATAACCTGCAAATTATTAGCATGCATCTCGAATGGTACTGTGTTACATGCACGTTCGATATTTATAATTGTTAAATTTTCTTAATAAAAGTTTTAGCACAAGCCGATCATAAGTCGTCGCGGCAATGTTAGTTGCGTTGGTTTATAATCAACGCCGCTACCCCTTACCTCGCCGCAGCCGTCACCAATCTTCGTAGCAACGGCTTCCTCGCTTGTTGCCGCGGCGGACGCCGCGCTCACTTCCCCTCACGCGCTTCTCTGGCAGGCGCGGTGGTGGGGGGGATTTTTCTTTCCTTGCTGGGAAAGTGAAAAGTGAAGGAAAATGTTCCTGACCAATTCTATTAGACTCAGTTTTTCAAGCTAATTAAAATGGTATAAAAATGTTTTATTGTTTCTGAATCACCCTGTATAATAGTTGTAAGCTTGAATTTTGACATAAATATTATAATTTGAATTTAAAATTTTATCAACATTATAGCTTTATTTTCAAATTACATAGAAAATTTCGATTATCACTTAAAATTTGCACTTCGGGGGTTAGCGAGCGAAGCGAGCAGGAGGGAACCCCCCCTGGTCATCTAGAAAAAATGTTTTAAATTACGTTACTAAGTCTCAGTAAACAGTTGAAATAATTTTTTTGAAATAATTGAATTTAATGGTCATATTCAAAGAAATAATGAATCGTTTTAATAAGGGACCCCTTCCTGTCAAGCATAAAAGGATTCAGCTACTTTTTGTGATCCGTTGATGAGTACCCTGAGTAGCCGAGGTTTGATCTTTATCGTCGATTAGACGACTTTTATTGCCAAGGTGATCTTTACGCGCTAGCCTAAAGTTTAGCAGGGCTTGGTTAGATTAATTAGTTAGAACTAATTACGCGCAGGCAAAACCATATTTGTTACAATAACAAAATTTTTTTATCCACTTTTAGGTAATTTCGGTAAATTTACTTGTTGCTCACTTTAACTGCTGTGTCATCCCTAGTACAATTGCTATTCACAAAATTTTTTGTACCCGGAGAGGATTATATACTTCATATTTGACATTTTTTAATTTTTTAGTTCTAAAAACATACTTTTGATTTGTTTCAGTATTATCAGCATGCTCGAATTAAAGCATTAGTAAAGATGTATCCTGAACTAGCTTCTGAATTTACTGAAAGCAGTGTTAAATGTTTGAATTATCCAAGACCAATAAGTGAACCTTCTTCTCCATCATCATCACGCCATACTACTCCAGCTGCATCAGTTCAAGGATCGGATGATGAAGATGAATTCGACGAAGAAAAAGAAGTACGTTATGTTGCTTATATTAATATTATACATAATTTCACTGTTGTTTATTGATTCGATTTTATAAACTACCTAGTGCTTACAATTTTTAATATAAGTTTGTAAAAAGTTATGGTTGCATAAAAAATTGAGTTTTTAAATTTGGGCTTTTATAACTGAAATTTATAGGAGAGGTTGAAGTATTTAGGGGGTTTAATATAATATGATTACAGGATACGTTGTTAGAAAACAAAGAGGGGGACTACTATATAGGTGAAAGATATAGGGTAGATATGATTTTGGGAAAAGGAGCACAAAAAGAGAGGAGAAAGAGGAAGGGTGAAAGGACGGTTGATAATGACAGTGAAGGTAAGTAGGGCAAAAGAGAAAATAGAGTAAATGAAAGAGAAAACGAATGATTCCATATGGACGAGAATAAAAATAAAAGAACATACATGGTGGATATGGAATGTTTGTAAGAAAGAGAAAAAGGAAAGAAATTTCAATAAAAAGCTCGTGGAAAAGGTGGGAGGAGAAATGGTACTATGCGGCGACATGAACGAGGACAGGGACGGAAGAAAGTGGACTGGACGAAGAAGAAAACACAGAAATAAAAAAACTCGAAAGACGAGAAGATAAACACGGTAGAAGTAGAACTGATAGACAAAGTAAAAGAGATGTTTTAATGATATTTGAAATGAGAACACCGAAGGAGACAAAAAAGGCGAAAATACATATATGGAAGAAGCAGGCTGCTTCTTAATAGACTCCAGAATAGTTAACGAGGAAGGGAAAAGGGAGGTAAGGAAAATCTGTATTAATTGTAGGATAGAATTAGATTATAATACCTTAAAGATAAATGCATACTTAGCAGACTAGGAGAAGGAGAACGAAAAAGAAATGGAGAAGCTGGTAGCTCTGTGGACAGATGAAGCAATATAGGAGAAATTGGAAAAAGGTAAAGAAATGAAAGAATCGAAAGAGCTAAAGGTGGAAAGAGCAGTAAAGAAAATGAAAAGGAGTAAGGGGTAGGGGAGAAGGAACGCGTAGGGGGATGATGAGTGCTAAAGAAAGAAAACAGAGATTGAAAAACTAGGCAAAAAAGTAAAGAGAAGAGTAGGGAGAGCCAAGTTTGTCAAGGCGAAAAGAGAGTGGAGACTACTGGTAGGGAAAAAAAGAAGAAAAAATGGAGAAGAGGATCAAAGAGGCAAGGGAAGATAGAACCGGGAGAATACATTGGGATGTTTTAAAAGACAGAAAAAAAGAAAAAATAGAGTGAGATGCAGTACTGCCATTGAGGAAAGAGAATGGATAGAGCACTGTGAATATCTACCAGGGGAAGCAGAGAGTAAGACAGGAAGAGAAGCAAAAGCTAAGGAAAACCAAAAGAAAGCGGAAGATGATGTACTGATCACGAAAGAGGAGAGAGAGAGAGAGAGAGAGAGAGAGAGAGAGAGAGAGAGACCTTTTATTCGCCTTAGCAAAACAGTACAAATATAATCACTAGATACAAGTCAGTAGATTTAAAATATAGTTCGTGAGAACACATCGAAAATAGTGAGATTACACAATAGAATATTAATTTATACTTTTGTCAAGGTATATCGCTTACATCATGTAATAACACAGTCGGAAAGTAATAACACTGTCACTATAATAAAACTTAAAGTTAGGTTGTTTCATTACGGGTCAATCTCAAATAGATGTTGACGCGCCATCCTTTTGAAACTCGCGTAGAATGGTGCGTGACGCAAAGATGATGGCAGAGAGTTCCACAGGCGGACACTCAGTTTGAAAAAACCCCGCGCACACCACCGGATTGGCGAGTTCCGGCGACTCTCCTCTATATGTAGGACGTGGCTGAAATCCAATACGCATGATTTTATACATAAGCAGTGCAATGAAGTACTGTCTTCGCGAGTCAGTTCGGAGCTAGTCCAGGCGTTTTCGGTACGGAGTGATGTGCTCATCCCTTCTAACCCCGAAGACATATCTCACGCATGAATTATTCAGTCTCTGTAGTCTCGTCCTTTGCTCGTTCATTACGTCTAAATATGTCACAGAGCAGTAGTCAAGATGCGGCAGGACCAGTGCATCAACTAGTCGCTTGCGAAGAGCCTCAGTGGTACAGGCCCTGATAAACCGCAAGCTGTACAGGGCTTTGTTGACTCTCTTTGCTATTTGGTTTATCTGCGGTTTCCACGTTAGACCACTATCAAGTATAACACCGAGACTTGTCACTTCGCCACTAAAAATTATTTCTTATTTATTTTAATTATTTACTAATCTTAACTTTAAACTATTGCATATTTGATATGATTTATTATACTTGATTATTATAACTATTAAATTTATATTCAACTCTAATTATATTTTAATAGATTAACAGTTAAATCTAGTTCAATAAAAATAAAAATATTTATTTACTCATTATTATATCAAAAGAATGACAGTTTTAACCCTATTAAATGCAATTATTAATAAACTAATAAACTTGGATTAAAATCTAATTTTTTTTCTCGGTCTACATTCTCATACACATATACACATACATACACACTCGCACACGAACACGCTCACGCACACACTCACAGACGAAATCAAAAATAAAATTTTCACTTCGAGTAGACGATGTCCAGGTGTCAAAATCACCTTCCGAATGACGAGACATGGTCTATGATACAACGCACTAAGTATACAACAAATGTACCAAAAGAACATTTTCACTTTTAGTAGACGATGTCCAGTTGTCAAAATCACCTCGAGTCAAATTTTAGAATTTTAGTAGCTACTCGTATTGCGGCGAATGACATACTGAATCTGCTAATAGTAGCAAAAACGCGGAAGTCGAGCAAAACGTGAACAAACGCGGAATATTGAGTAATGAAAATTTCAAATGAGCGATAAAGCAACAACAGACGATAAAACCCCGGAGAATGCTAGAATTGATAGAAAGCAATTCCAACAAAACCCAAATTTGAAAAGCATACCAACAGGAGCACTTAAAGTTCACGCATTCAAAAAGAGTTCAAAAATACAAGGGATTATTAAACAAAAATACAGAAGCTATACCAAAAATACCGGCGACAATAATAAATCAAAACTAAAGAAATCACGAAGAGACAGTAAAACAAGAAATAAAAACAAAGGATCAAAAAGTAAACATTAACAAAAATCACTAGAAAACAACAGCAAGAAAGCTGGGAAAATATTAGAGCTATATGTGAACAAAAAAGTTTAACGTTTCAAGACTAATTCTAGATAGGGCATTTGATTTTGACAAAGACGAGCGTTTCTCCGAGGAATCTTAGCAGAACAAAGCCGCATCGTAGGAATAGCAAAAGATTCTTAGAGGGAGCTAATAGATTACGACGAACCCATTGCAAACTCTTCACTAAATACAAGCTTAACAGAAGATCAAGCTCAAGTAGATTTCAAAAACCCAGTAAACAAAGTAACGTTTAACATACAAGAGATTACTCATGAAAAGCAAAACAGCAATCACGATAATCAAGAGGAGCCGAATGCTTCAAACCAAACAGAAAATAACGAAGGAAACCAAAACCAGAAAAGAAACAACATCATAACCATGGCTCCTCCAGTACCAGAAAAAGTAAGACCAATAAAATTAAATCTGAAAGATGCCACAAGCTATGTTCCAGAATACAACGGAAAAAATATGAGAGCAACAGAATATATAAAAAAATTAAAACAAGTCAGAAGTCTTATAGATCCCATAGACGAAGTAAATTTGACAAACCTTCTAAAGGTAAGAATGACAGGAGAAGCAGATGAAGCACTTAGCGGCAACAGAATAAAAAACATAGATGACTTAATAAACGGAGTAAGATTACTGTAACCGATCCATGCGCTGTACGTAAAAATGGGCACAGTATTTCAGGGAGAAACAGAAACAGTAGTACGTATCATTAGTGTGTTAACGTATCATTAGCAAACTGAATTTTCAAAACAATATTACTTAACAAATATTGCAGTAAAATTCGTAACTCTTGTACTTTTGTGTAAGATTTATCCTTAACTTTATTTTAAAATAGGTTTTAAAAATTATGTTTGTTTCCTATTCCCGGATATGACTAAACCATTTATAATAACTACAGACGCATAAAATTATGCACATGGCTGTGTATTATCGCAAGGAGAAATAGGAGAGGACAGACCAATTGCATCTGCATCAAGAGTATTGAAAGCAGCCGAGAAAAACTATCATACTTACGAACACGAAGCACTTGCAATCATGTTGGCAGTAAAAACATACCGAAAAAACATTTACGGCAGTAAGGTAAAAGTACCAATAGTAAGACGCTTAAGCACTGAGCAAACATATTTCTTTAAATTTCAATATTTAAAATTTAATGAAGTCAATACAATGGGTAATTACTGTGTAATGTCCCACGTATATACTATAGAATTATATATTTGTACATCCTGCGAACCGGTAACCGTGTGAGCACGTAGAGAGTGCATATGGATCGCAGGTGCATCTGATTGCGACATTGCACAACCGAGCGCCGAAAATCAGAGAGAGTGCTCTAACCTCTGTGTCAGCACTTCTCGCGCGCGAACCACGACTGCAAAGCGTACGCGTCAATCCTTAGTGTGGCGAATGCTGATTGGACTACCGTGATCTTCTTCATTTAAATTTCACAACTGCTTGGATCGGCACCGAGGCTTTAAAAACCCTGGAGCCGATCCACGCAGGGCCTTTCTGCGTAGTGACTTACTCTCTGGCAGTTACGACTGATTCTAAGATGAAGCGACGGTGTTTGCTAGTGTTAGTGTTTGGAGCGTGCTAAATCTATCCAATACCTTGGGAGCGTGCTAAATCCGTCCTTTGGCATAGCATACACCGGAGAGCCCTTTGAATATAGATCCGTACTTCAGAGATAAGTACAAGCTAAGGACCGTCGAGTGGAATTTCCGGCGTTAGCAAGATCAGTTGATCATCTTACTTTAAATTGCCACGTGAACGCCTGTAGATCGTAACAGTCAGCATCTGCCACAAAGGGTGTTTAGAACCATCTAAAGCGCGCAGGTTCTTAATAATTGTAAGTTATTAAGCTAAATTCTAAGTACATTACAATTATAGAGAAATAAGATTAAACTTGCTAAAAATACTACTGTAAAACGACAACATCCGAAGCTAATAATACAATATTAAATCTCCGCCAACTCTATATACCGAACGTCTGTAAAGTGCTCTGGGCCAATAAAAACAAAACAATCAATATAACTAAAAACCTTGTGTATTAAATTGTTAATAATAGTTAGACCTTAATTGGAACAAATGAATTCAAATCAGTTACGACGGGCAGGTAAGAGTACGATACTTGTGGACGAACCATCAGTATCCACACACGAGGTGAGTTAAGCGGACATAACGCTGAGTCCGCAGGACACAAAAGTGTCACAAGCAACTTGCCTGCAACGACCGTAATTACAGCGGACACTCCCACGTCCGCCAAACGCTGTCGCGGACAGAACACCGTCCGCACGCAAAGATGCGTCCGCGCAGACGAATAGCGATGGACATACTTAATTCTACAGTCCGCGTGTAACTCTAGTTACAGAAGGCTCTAGAGCCAAAGGCTAGTTCTTGTAATTTAAATAATTATTTGTAAACTCACGCAGCCCGTCCTTACGGTCTTTACAACTGAAAAGAATATTACTTTATAATGTTGAAAAAATGTTTTACTATTAGAAAGATCATTTTTATAAACAAAAAATAATTAAAACGTGATTTGACTGCATGTACCTATAGCTGAGCCATGTAAAAAATCGTGTACCAGTGTCCGAAATTCCCAGTCCCAATACTTGGATCACGTTATATATACGTTTTATTCAATATTATGTTTTCAATAAACTTTAGAAAATCTTAAATTTTCGAATGAAGAATCTTGTTTACAGCATAAATTGTCATTAAGAGTATAAAGGAGTACCACATTTTTTTTACGTGGCATTTGGAACTTGAAAGTTCATCGCCTCATCCACGCAAGCCTTCCACGCTGCCCTATCTTGTGTTAATCCCACCCAAGATGCACCTCTCCGATCGACACCCACCCGTCCTATTTCTACTAGATCCGCTTTTAGATTGTCCTCCCATCTACGTCTAGGTCTACCTAGAGGTCGCGTTACCATCGGCCTGTCCTTTATGACACGCGCTGCCGTACGGTCGTCTCCCATTCTCGCTACGTGCCCTGCCCATCCTAATCTGCGCGATTTTATTATTCTGTTAATATTTGGTGACGCGTACAGATTGTGTACCTCATCATTGTGTAGTCTCTTCCATTCCCCGATTTCCTCATCTTTCTTCGGCCCGTATATTTTTTGCAAGACTTTATTTTCAAATACCCTAAAACGGTTGTCCGCCTGCTTAGTGAGAGCCCACGTTTCGCACCCGTACCGAACCACCGGCATTATTATGTCCGGTATATTCGTATTTTAACGTTTTTAGACAACAGCCTCGACTTAAGTAAATTACTCACGGCGTAGAAGCAAGCATTACCCGAATGGAGTCTCTTGTTTATTTCGACATCAATCTCGTTTCTATCATTTATGGTCGTACCCAGATACCTGAATTCGCTAACCTTTTCAAAAGTAAAATCCCCAACTCTGAGATCTCCCTCCCCTCTGCAGATGCCTAGTTTATCCACAATCATGTACTTTGTTTTTGATTCACTAACTTCTAACCCTGTATACTCTGCCGCTTTTATGAGGATTTCCGAATTTCTTGCTACCGTTTCCCTACAATCCCCCAGTATATCCAAGTCATCTGCGTAGCCTAGTATCTGCGTTGTTCCATTAAGCGTTGCGCCCAGCTGGCTAACCTGCATTTTTCTAACGACATACTCTAACGTTAAGTTGAACAGCACCGTAGAGAGCCCATCCCCTTGTTTTAAACCATCGCGTATCGTGAAGGGTTCTGATATATTACCGCCTACCCGGACCTTTCTCGTGCTTCCGTTCAGACATATTTGAATCAATCTCACGAGTTTTTTCGGTACACCGAGAAGTACTAGAATTTGATACATTTTGCTTTGCTTAATAGAGTCGTACGCTTTTTTAAAATCTATAAATAGTTGGTGTATGGTTTCGCAAAATTCCCACTTTTTCTCTAACAACTGTCTTATGGTAAACATTTGATCGCTCGTCGATCTGTTGCCCCGAAATCCGCACTGATAATCTCCTACTATATCTTCCGCGAATGGAGTGAGTCTAAGCTTGTATTACGTTTGACAGAACTTTGTAGCACGTTGCTAAAACTGAGAGACCCCTATAGTTATTGCAGTCTGTCTTCTCCCCTTTTTAAAAATCGGTATAATGATAGATTCCTTCCAATTTTCGGGTATTGTTTCATTTTTCCAGATGGCACATAATAGTTTATAGATTTTGAAAGTGAGCTCGACGCCCCCATATTTGAGTAATTCAGCTGGTATAGAGTCATTTCCCGCGGCTTTGTTGTTTTTTAGTTTTTTAATCGCGGCCTCTACCTCTTGGTAGCTTGGTTCCTCCACTTGGAGTTCAGCAGTGTGAATTTCGTCCCCTAATTCTTCGCTATTTTCGTGCACGTTTAATAATTTATCGAAATAATTTTTCCACAGCGACAGTAATTCATTGTCATTTGTTACGGGTCCCCGTTTTCGTCCTTCATCAATTGCGCTCTACTCCTAAAACCATTTCTGATGGCGTTAATCCCTCTGTACATTTCGCGTGGGTTATTTTCCTTACTGTTAGTTTCTATTCTCCTAATAAGATTCTTTTGATACTCCCGCTTCTTATTTCTGTAGATCGCGCTCGTCTGTTTCCTTACGTTAGAATACTCTTCTACGGTCCTATCGCTTCTATTTTGTAAGTTATCTAATTTAGCCTTTTTGCGCCTTTCAAACCAGAGTTCGCACTCTTCGTCAAAGCATGGTTTGCTCTTTGGCTTTTTCTTTTTACCCAGTACTTTGTTCGCGGCCTCTTTTACCGTTTTTTCGATGTCCCTCCATAAGCTATTGGGTTCGTCATTCCCCTCCGGCGATGTATTTGCTTCTTCAAGTGCCTGAAACCTGTTATTAATTTCTATCTGGTACCTAATTCGCTCTGTTCTATCTCGTAGCTTCTCAATATCGAAGCTTTCTACCTTGTTTGCTCTCTTACTATTTTGATTCGCTACTAGTCTAGCTTTTAATTTGGCTACTACTAGGAAGTGGTCCGAGTCGCTATCTGCCCCTCTGTAAGCCCTTATGTCGAGAACGTTAGTATGACGTCTTTTTTCAATGAGGAAATGATCAATTTGGTTCTGCGTGGCCCCGTCCGGCGATGTCCACGTTGCCTTGTGTATGTCCTTGTGCTTAAAACGCGTAGTTTTGATTATAAGATCTTTTGCCGTCGCGAAATTTATGACCCTAATACCGTTATCATTGCTGGCTTCATGCAGGCTTTCCTTCCCTATAGTAGGCCTAAACATTTCCTCCCTACCTATTTTAGCATTGAAATCGCCTAATACTATTCTTGTGTCATAAGACGCGAACTGGTCGATTACCTGCTCTAAAGTTTCGTAATAGAGATCCTTAGCTTCTTCTTCTTTGTCCCCCGTAGGACAGTGCACATTAATAAATACATATATATATACCATTCACCTTCGATAATGATGTACGAGAGCCTCTCATTGACGGGTTTGAAACTTTTAACCGAATGTATGATGCTTTTGCTTACGAGAAATCCGGTGCCTAGAGATCCTCCACTCCCGGCCCCATACAGGTACGTGCGGGTTTAACATACTATCATGGCTCAAAAAAATCAAATCCGAACCAAAAGGGACTTAAGGGTCGGAACATGGAATGTTCGCAGTCTATACAGAGCAGGCGCGTTTAAAGAACTCGTAAAGGAAGCTGATAGGTACAATTTATTCGCAGCTAACCTCTTTCTCATGGGCTGTTCCTCTATCCGCAACCTAAGGACGCGGTGTGTAGTGGTGATAGGCACCCACCCGTCCGATCTGGACGACAACGCCCAAGATCCGCTTAGGGTAGCGGCATTGTAACAGAAAGGAGTACCAAATACATGTTTTAATAATTGCATGATTTTCTAACCCAAACCATAACCTTACTTTGACATTACAACATTGGTCCGTATATATAAGGCCAAGTATTGGGCACTTATCGTTTTTGATGTACAAGTACATGACCACCAATTTATTTTATGAAAAGTAATTCTTTTTTTCACAATTTAGCATTTGTAATAAATTTCTGAGTATCTAAAAATATCTTGAAAATCGCAGAAGCAAAAATCCATCACATATTTGTCTAGAAAATGCTTAAAAGCAAAGCCATATTTCTTAGCAGAGTTACTAAGGAGCTACGTGTAAAGCTGAAAGTGCAGTGCACGGCATTTTAATATTTTTTTTTTATTGTAAATCCCTTAATAAAAATAGCCTTGGCCTAATATGAAGTATTAACTGTTATATATTATTACGGTCAAGTGAAAATGTACCCAAGAAATACATATACTTTATAAAATTAAAATATTGCTCAAGTGTCCCAGTACTGGTCACGGGCTGCTCATTGGTACTTTTACCTTAGTATACCCCTCGCTATGGACAAGACAAACATTACCCCCACCACCTACCCAGAGTGGTGGGGAAAATGCTCGTCTGGCGCCTTTCTCTCTACCGATCTTTCCGGAGTAGTGGAGGGTAATGTAGGAACCTAATGACGCGGGTCCTCGCGCGACATTTTGGTAGTCCCGAGCCTCTCTCTCTCTCTCGGGAGTGGTAGGGGGTCGGTAAGGATTTTAGGAATAATTCTATGAAATACGAAATAATAATAATAAAAGTTTCATGTGACGGCTGGCAGGCTCAAACCCACGGGCCCGAGTCCGAGAGGCTGGTGCTCTAACTACGGAGCTAGCCTCAACGATACGAGTCGAATATATCGTACTTCTCCCCTAAAACTCTGAGTCGCGCAAATACGCACACACACGCACACGCACATTTTAGCAATAATTTATCGTAACTCGCAAAATAATTGAAATCACATGTCCACCCACCGTTAGTGTTATTATGTTCTCCTTTCGACTAGAAATAAGGATGGCTTTGATTTGTGACTAGCTAGTTTTCGATTTACCTCTGCAAGCGATTCGTGCATTATATAAATAGACCCCTTAACTATGTCCTTTACTTCTTCTTTGTGCTTCGCTACCACCACTACAATATCGTAGACAAAGCCTGCTACTGTTGCTCCTTTGGGTAATTCCAGTCTTAGTACCCCATCGCACATAATGTTCCAAGTCAATAGGCCAAGTACTGACCCTTAGGGTGTGCCTCCTGTAACTTCAAAGGTCTTGGTTCCCTTTACAGTGTCATATAATAGAAATATGTCCTTTAAGTAGTCAGACATCATCCTTTTTATATAAGGGCACATCCTGCTTTAAATTAAATGCATTTTTGATATCCAATGTAACTATTGCCCAGTACTTCTTTTTTCATTTTTTCCATTATTTCTCTTCTATAGCTGTTCTGCGCCCAGGGTTGGAAAATTCTTCCTAAATGCTTTAATGCAATATTGGAAATATCATCTTGCCCTGGTGCGTTGTGGTTTCTTACCCTTCTGCAGGCGGCTAACAGTTCCGCAATCGTGATCGGCGAAATTCGTTCTCTTCGTCGATCGGCCTCTTCGTCTAAGCCTCTTTCAATAAAATTTGGCTCTTCCGGTTGCCTAAGAAACAGTGTGGTCACTACCCGCTCTAATAGTTCCGGGCATTTTGAAGGGGGCACGGAGCTTGCTTTAATCTTTTTCATTACTATTTGATAGGGTCGACCCCAAGGGTTAGGTTCGACCTCGTCCTGTAGTTTTTTGAGGCACCATCACTTGTTTTCGCGGATTTTTTCCCTTTAGACTTCTTTAAGCATCTTTTATTTCTTTTCCGCGGGCATCTACTATTTCCTGGCATCTTTCAGTTTTTAATACTTTTTCCTCGCGCGTTGTTTTCGTCTTCTGGTCCGATGGCACTCGCTACGTGCACTCTCAACCTTGTTGTCCCACCAGTTTACTGGTTGTCGTCTACAGTTGTGAACTCTTCTTCGTATGGCTGCGTCACGGACTCAGATGATATTCTCTATTATCTGTTTAGCCTTGCTGTTTGCTGATCCTAGCAGTTGCATTTCTTCCAATACCAGTAGACATCTACTTATGATATTTCTTCGTTTTTCAACTGACTCTTTTGATCCTTGTACTCACGCTGATTCTCTTCTCTGATTTTCTTATCTCTAGATCGCTATTTTTGTAGTGTTCACTTACGGTTCACATGTCGATTGAGCCAATGAGACAACTGCTAAGAAAGGCCAGGTCTACAATAGATTCTGTGTCTCCTCTTCCGAAAAAAGTTATTCTGGTTCACTCACACCAGTTCTAGAAGAGAGAATGCTTCCAAGAGGTCTTCTTTGGTCAGTCTTTTGACTTCCCAATTCTACGGTCTATGCGTTAATTACCTGCGATAATTACTGGCTTTCTTTCTGCAACATTCTGCACGAGTCGATCTAGCTTTCGCTCAAACTATTCAATAGGTGGATTAGGCAAGGCATATCAGTTGTATACGTGTATACCTGCTACCTTTGCGTGGACAAATTCTTCCTCACAAATCCTCATTTTGCTTTCTCCAAGAGAAAGCTTTGTGATGGTGAAAATTTCGATATCAAAGATTTTGATAGATTTTGATGTTTCCGAGGTACCTTCGTCAAGAAAAGTAGTTTTTGAAAAATGTATGTCTATATGTGTGTATGTATCTATGTGCTTGTGTGTGCACGACAATGGTTATCACGATAACTCCCTAACGCATTTATGTTTTTCGCTGAATCTTTACAGGCTTATCAAGTATGATCAAATTAAGAACTGATTAAATTTTAGAACCGATTCAAAAAGATGAAGCGTGTTTTTAAAACTATTTTTTTTCAAACATTGATATATTACAACTTCCGAACGCTTTCGTATTTTATGCTGAAACTTTACAGGTTTATCAAGTATAACCTACCAAAGAATTAGTTAAATTTTGAAGCCGTTTGATTGAAGTAGAGTAATTCTCTAAGTTCTTTCTAATAAAAATTTAATATTTAACCAGAAATATTTACCACGATCACTCTCAAACGCACTCATATTTTTTGCTGAAACGTTACAGGTTCATCGAGTATATTCTAACAAAGAACTGATTTATATATATACACGTATATTTGATATTTTATCTATTTCCTAAGATTACGAATTTCTTCTACAAAGCATGGTCAATATATTGAAAATACTACCCGATAACACAACCGGTAATTTGAACAGGAAAAAAAGACGATGTTTCCTC
Organism: Nasonia giraulti; assembly: GCA_016647725.1. NCBI lineage: Eukaryota > Metazoa > Arthropoda > Insecta > Hymenoptera > Pteromalidae > Nasonia > Nasonia giraulti. The sequence goes on from QLYP01000405.1 coordinate 112,240, forward strand.
TCATCATCAAGTATTATTCCATTAAAGTTTAATGAATTCATCAACAATATTTGAATATCTGCATACTTTGTGTGTGTGTATGTGTGTGCATGTATGTGTGTTCATCAGCGAACTTTTAAATATCGGCGAGTGCCTTATGTGAAAAGCAAAGCGTTTCGCTTTTAGCGATGTTTTTAATTGCTCCTGTCAGAGCTCTCGATTTACGAAACTAATTAATTAGGTTGCGTCATTTCAAAAACGTTTCGAAAAAAAAATACTTTACTGCCAGGTTGCTTGCTTTTGCAGAGACCTTACTTCGGTACCTGCTTGTTGAACCGCTTCCACCGCTTGTCGAAGTTCTACTACCTTAAGATCCGCGATGTGATGTAGTTGTAATAGAGAGTCTCTAGTTGCTGTTCTACGTAATCTGTTGACACTTTTGCTCAGTATCTCTAGTTTGAGGTCTACCTTTATCTTTCTCAGACTGTCAGCCTAAGACTTGCCTGCAGAAGTCTTTAAAATGAAGGTGTCTGGCCTTCGTCTAGCAACCTTTTTTATCGGTTATTTAGCTTTGTCGTTTTCTTCTTTTCTCTTCGTCATTTCTGACTTACTTGAGGATAGTCCTCGCGTAATTATTTACTGCGCACCTTGATGGGACACTTACTACTTCAAGATGTTGTTTAAACGTTAGTCTTGCACCGATGGTGAGGCCCAGGTACTTTGTGGTCGGTTTAAATATAATCACATGTCCACCCACCGTTAGTGTTATTGTCTTCTCCTTACGCCGAGACCGTCTTGACCTTAGTTGTCCCTGGCCACCAGTGTCTTTTTGGTTCTTGGCCCCAGTTGCCCTTTTACCGTCCTTTTTATTCTTATATTTTGCTTATTTCTAGAGGAAGCTTTGTAATAGTAAAATTTTCAGTTTTGCTAAGACTTCGTAGATATGTATTCCGAGGTGTTTGGAGTTCAAATCATATTCGTGTGTTTATGTGTGTATTTATGTATATCGTCATAATTCTGGACGTACGCGACCGATCGTAATCAAATTCGACAAGCATATATTTTTTCTGATCCTGAATTAGGAAACTTTTTTTTTACTTTAATGGTCATTTGATAGCCATTTTTTTATTTTTGAAAAAATATATTTCCTTTTTTTCAATGATATCATTCATACAATATATTCAACAATGGTGTATCTAAAAGAGCGGTAAATTGCCTTATTTTCCGCAAGATTTTCAAGATTGACCATTCGGTTGAATTGTTAAGATAAAATAGGTGATTTCTTAAAAGCATTGAATATCTCCAAAACTAAATTGTCAAACGTTTTAAAAAAGTTTTTAGTTTTTGAGTGCGGAAGGAAATAGTATATTGTGAAACAAGGGCGTAAAGTGGGCTCTTTTAGGCCGAGTGTGGAGTTTGTAGTACGAACTAAGGCGAGTTAGCCCGAGCCGAAGGCGAGGGCGTTTACGAGCCGTAAACGAGTACTGCAACCATATGAGGCCAAAAAGCCCACTTAGCCCTTGGTGTACATCATATTTTTTGTAACGCATGTACTGCTTTTCACGTTTACATACACACACACAGAGGAAGCAGATGGCTGGACGATGCAGAATGAAAAAGACGTCAGGACGATGCAGAATGAAGAAGACGAGTTTGATCCTGAACCCCTTATCACCTTGTTGGAAGCCCCCATTTTCCTTACTACTATCCGAATGGTAGCACCTATATAAGCAACCATTTTATTAATTCTAAAGCATTTAAGAGTTTAATTACTTAAATGCACACCCTGTTGAAAAGAATGACGTGATTGAAAAACGTTTGTAATGAGGTGATTTGAGTAAGAGGATTTTCGTACCTCAACCCCAAAGTCACACGTTAATATACTTTAATTTACTAAGGTCGCGCCCAAATTTGTTAGATAAAGGGCGCCAGGGCGCGATTTTCTTGGCACTCGTGCTCGGCTTTAATTTCGACTCTTTCTCCCCAAGGAGATTCAGTCACGGAATAAGTCGGAAAAACATCATTAACACCCACAAAAAGTGCACCTATAATCTCTCGGTTTACTTGTCTTAACAAATAGAGATAGATTCTACGAAATTTTGGCAGTTATCCGACGGAAAGAATACATTCCCGTTTCCTCACTCGCATAACGCACCTCGGTTGACAACTAACTTTACGGCAAAGGCACGAATCACACTTGGGACGAAAACGGCTTTGAGTCGCAAAACGACTATAAGGCTGTTATCACTTTTTATATTTGTACCTTGCTACCTCAAATAATAAATAAAAATTTCAGCTCCTTGTCCTCTTTTACGGCCAACGTCTCGTGGCCTACAAACATCCCAAAAACTTTTTAAAAAATTTCTTTCCACACGCAAGCTGCTGGCAGAACTAGATCTCCTGGCTAAGTGAGCAAGTTTGCTCAACTGCTAGCGACGCGAAAATTTGTTTTTAGAGTATATTTTACTGATGATCCGGCAAATACTTTTCATCAAGAATTACATATAAGCGGGTTGGCATTCCACTCTTTCCAAATGCATTCGTTATTATGTTAGCTTCTATCGTTTTCGGTACTTACACACACTGAACTTTTTACACATATACGCACGCGAGCTATTTGTTACGTTAGGAGCTACCACAGTTCCTGCTCCGCTTTCCCCTCTTGATCGTGATACCGCGTTGTACAGCACGGTGTGCGTCTGCTGACTCTTCCCTACTGAAAAAATGTAGATGACAATCAGTTGATTATTATATGGTAATCAGCTTATAATCAGCTGATAATCGTGCCTAAAGGTTAGCTAAATATTAGGTAATATCGGTTTAATATTTTTATTTAAGCTAAAAGTTATTAACATGCGTTTACATGAGATAAAATGTTAATGATATTAAATATATATTTTAAAAAATTATATTTATCAAACTAAATATTTAAACGTTTTGAAAAAAATTATTATAATAGAAAACAAAAAAAATCTACTTACTGTAAAAAATTTAAATTATTTTAACAACTTGTTTTCGAGCTGAAAATCAACAACTAAAAAAATTGGTTCTTTATGTCGTACGATTACGGGAGTAAAAAGGTTTCAATTAAGTTGAAATTTAGAGAAAATATCGATCTTCTGATCAACTCCGCTGGGTTCTTTTTGCCGCTTATGAAACCGTTTAGTTTAAAAGATATTAGGATTTAAATTCTTTGTCTCTCACCCTGTATACCCTGTATAACTGAAAATTACTATTTTTGTTAAACCTTATATTTAAAATCTTGAGGTCTAAATTTTTTCATGAAAATGATATGATTTGATGTTGTGACGGGTGCTCCTTTAGTAAAATAATTAAGATTGAAAGTATTTTTAAAATCTTTAATATACTGTATATTTGAACAATATTTTATCTATTTGAACTATAAATTTTGTTGGAGGAAGCTACGTGCCAAAGAATTGGCAGCAGTTGTTTTAAACAGGGTAGCCGTTTCTGCTCTATTTTTCTTCTGTCCGTATTCCATCACTCTTTTTATTGACCATGTTTCTAGCCTTAACCTTTACGTTTTCATCAGTAGTATATGTATAAAAATGAATTCAGATTTATCTTAAGTTGTATATAACAGATTAAAATATACACTTCCTTTTAGTTGCAGGAACTCCAACAATCCGACGAAAAATAGAATGGAAACATGCATTGCAGATAATGATAATTTATTGCATACAATATGTCATGTGCCTTTTGAAGAATTAAAAAAACATTATGATATTTAAATTGCTACCTTCATGTTATCATCCTAAGACGTTAATAAAAATATTTTACGAGCTCTACCTTATATCCCTTTCTCAATGTCTAGAATAAAAGTATGAACGTAAAACATTCATTTTTAAAACAATCGCATTGTATTTTTGTTGTGCCTCCACTTGACACGTTGCTGAAGCTGAAAAAGATATTCTTGTTGTCATCTCTTCCAGAAATGTTGCATCATTTGCTGTAAATGCTGATATCTATCGAGTCGATTAGTTTTTATATCAGACGAATCAGCCTGCGGTAATGCTTTCAATGTGTCTCCAATCAAAAAATGTGCAGGTGTTAAAGGAGTAAGGTCATGTGGATCATTAGATAAAGAAGGTGCGCGTGGCGGTATGAAATGCCAATTGATTTTATCATGCGAGGCAAGATTTTGCTACGGTCTCACGAAATTGATCATTGTTGAGCATACTGTAGAGTTCTCTGATTGTGAGCTCAGTGTTTGATCCTACAAAATTCGTGCAATTATCTGAGAAAATATTCGCACGTAATCCGCGACACGAGGTAAATCTTTTAAGCGTCGGTGGATAAGTCCGTTGCTAATTCTATATGAACCGCTTTGATCACAATGCAGACAAATATGCAAATGTAAGCTTTAATTGATACTCGCGAACGAGTTTTTTCTTTAATTAAGATAGGTCCTGCGTAATCGACACCGCAATTAAGAAAAGGTCGCGCAGGAGTGATTCTAGAGACTGGCAGATAGCCCATTATGCATGTTGAAATGGTCCGCAAAGGATTAGTACGCGACCGCGTGAGATTCATGACATGAGGTTAGTAATAAGGAGATAAACACACTCGAAGAATGATAATTGATTTTGATAGCAATCTGAAGTACGTTGACGCACAGCAACAGCTTGTAACACAGAACGAATTATTTTCAGTATATTTTAAATATCTATTGCTAATATTATATAC
>QLYP01000406.1:0-61487 GCA_016647725.1 Nasonia giraulti
AAGACAAGACCATAAGCAATATCGCCATAGAAGTAAGTGCAGCAGAATCATCCCAAAACGAAGAAAATACCGACGAAGAATCCATAAAGAACCTATCGATCAAAACAACCTTAACGAGAGAGGAAGTAGAAGAAGCAAGTAGAAAATTTGAAGAGTATGAAGAGATATGACATAGATAGAAGCACCAACTCAACTGAATGGGGTACCGAGATAGAGATACAAATGAAAATACCCTCGCATTTTTCAGACGACGATATTGTACCAGATGAAGTGCGCGAAGCAATTTACACATCAGATCCACGATTTTATGCAAACGAAGAGGCAAACATAGACGATGTACGGAGGAGGGATGTCCAAAAACTAATAAAGCGAGCACAACATAGACTACAAGAAACATCAAACAAAGATGATACAGGAAACGAATCAGACGTTGAAAGTGTAACCGATATAATAATGCCACCACCAAGAAAAACATTGTCGGTGACGCCAACAATAAAAAGCGACAGTCCTACAGCCAACAGCACGCCGAGAGATAAGATGAGAAATCGAAGAAAATTAGGAGTATTAAGTGAACTAGAAGCAGAAGAAGGATCAATAATAGGTATAAGATTTTCAAAGCCACCTGAAATGACAATGCCTTTTCTTTTGCCCACACCACCAGACATGGAACCGTTAAATAAAAATTACACTCGTACAAAAGGTGATCATGAGTCGGAAGATGCTGCCACACACATAACCAAGGAATTCAAGAAAATACCTCACAACATAATCACAATAAGAGAATGCCTTACACACAAAAGAGACAATATTGTTCATTTCCTATCAGCAGACTGTGACAACACGTGGTCTGTCACTAGGTTATTAGTAGAAATTGGAGCCATAGACTTAATGAAAATCAGAAGTAAAAAGCCAAAAATAGGACAAGTCCTAGTCACCCCATTCAAAAAGCACCACATATTTACAGTAATAATAAAGGAAAAATATTTCAATGTCATTAAAATGGAAGATTTGCACAAGGGACTTCAGAGTTTAAAAGAAACACTCATTGACAAAGAAATCAAAAGTTTCCGAGTGGCAAGAAAGGGGGACATATTAGACCAATTAGGTTCACCAGTCATTTTAGAAATGCTCTACAAATACTTTCATCAGAACAGAATAAGAGTAACAATGTGCTATGGGAAAGCGGAAGTACCAGCTGAAAAACACAGAAAAGAAATAATAAGCCATCTACGCAACAGCCTGACAGGAGGACATAAGGGAATCAATCAAACTTATCAGAAAATAAGGGAACGATATTATTGGCCAGGAATGAGGAATGATGTTCAGGACTATATTCGAAGATGCGCAAGCTGACAAGAACAGAAAATGAGAGATTCAAGACAAGAGAGCCAATGATAATCACAGATACTCCAATAGAAGCATTTGACAAAGTTTCAATTGACACATTTGGAAAACTTAAAATAACTCCAAGAGGCAACTGTCACCTCTTAACGATGCAGTGTAATTTAATGAAATATTTGATAGCCATACCCATCAAGAACCTTAATGCCACCACAATAGCTGATGCACTAGCAAAGTACCTCATTTGCCAGTTTGGAGCACCAAGAGCCATACTCTCAGACAGAGGCACCAGTTTCCTCTCCAACATAGTCGAATTGCTACTCAAGTTGTTTAAGATTAATCATCTTACAACTTCAGGATACAGACCGCAAACAAATGGATCGTTAGAAAGAAGCCACGCCCACTCATAGAATTTATCAGAATATACTCCGAAAGATACGACGATTAGGACCATTTAACTCCATTTGCGACGTTTACCTATAACACTAGCGTGCACGCAGCAACTAACTTCACCCCATTTGAACTAGTTTACGGGCGAATAGCGCGTTTCCCTTTGAGAATACCGTCTGACGAAAAATTAAAAACATATAATGTTTATATGCGTGACTTAGTATTAAGGTTAGAAGAAATGAAAATCTTAGCAGGTGAAACCCAAATAGCGAACAAGGTTAAAACAAAAGAAAGATACGATAAAAAGGTCAAACCATTTAAGGGTAAAGTAGGCCGATATGCAACACTAATTAATGAACTCCGCGTAAGCAAAGTCGATGCTTATAGGAATAAACCGCTGAAAATAATCGAATTTCTAGGTAGGAAAAATGTCATTTTAGAATACCCTAACGGCAAGCATATACGAAAACATATAGATAAATTAAAACCAGTAGGGGATAAGTCCGATAATGATGATTCAGAATTCCTCAACTAATCAATGATAATGTTACAGGATGAAAATTTTAAATATTTTAATAATAATATTTAATCTACTCAACGAGAGCAGAAATGAACCCGTATAACAGATAGAATTCCTAAACCCCAATCCTGGAATATATTTCGAGAAATTGGACGTGATCAGAATAAAAAGAGCAACATGGAAGCTCAACATCAGCTTTTCGAAGATCAGACCAAAATAGTGCATCTGATAGACAGCAATTCTCACATAATTTCAACAAAATACGAAGAACTATACAACATAACCAGCAACCACCACAAAGTGCTACAAGGGTTTGAAAGAGAGTTAACGAAAACAATTAAAAGCGTGCTACGAGAAAAGGAAGAAATGAATTATCAAGTCGAAATAATGATATACGTAAAACGATTGGGGTCAACATTAGACCACGTCATCAAAAGCAATGAGAAACTACTGGCAATTTTACAAAAGCTAAAAGAAGGAAAAATGCATCCAGAACTCATGAAACAGGATGTGCTCCATCAAATGATCATGGACGTAAAAAGAGTAAGTCGAGACTTAGAATTCCCAATACCACCAGAGCACATGAGAGCAGAAGAACTAGCCAAAATATCGAATATTGATGCCATACACCAAAACGAACGAACATTAGCCGTGCTGCACTTACCACTAGTAGATCGAATGTCATACCAATTATACAGGATGCATCCAATCAATGTGCCACAGAACACGAAGAACAAGACAATAGGTCAAGCTTTCATAAAACCGTCCCATGAATACATAGCTATCAGCTACGACCACACAAGATATATTAAATTCAATGAAGAACAGAGACAAACATGTATCACAACACACTATGCAGATATATGCCCGATGTTAGGAGCACTCAGGAACATGCCTGAATCCAGAGACTGTAAGATAACATTACTCCTAAATCCCAGCCAGAAAGCAATCAACCACTGCGATATACGATACAGGATGAACATGCAGACACAATGGACGTATTTACAATATGATAAATCATGGCTTTATTCCACAACCGAACCAGAAACACTAAACATCATATGCCAAAACAAACACGAAACCAAAATAACAATAAAAGAAACAGGAATTGTGCACGTAGCTCCTACTTGCATAGCAACAACTATAGAATCCACAATAACTGGAGAAATAACCAGAAACACAGAATAGACTTATTTATACAAACCAGATATAGACTTCAAAATAACAGACATTTATCCGTCCCTAAATAAAGAAAACAACAACATAGAAGTTCATAGTTTAGAAACAACAAAGATATTAACACCCGGCACAGCTAACAATGACGGGAAATCGTTACACGAAATAAAGAGTCAGTTAGAAGAGATAGGCGAAAACAAAAGACAGAATTATAGAAATGATACAACGCTATATGGAAGTGTGACCATTCAATTAGCAATCATAGCAATAATAGTAGTAATAATCATAAAAATGAAATGCCTAGGTAAATGCCAATGTCTCTGCAAGTCACGCCCACCCACCACCCAAAAGAAATGACAAGAGACGAAAACTCATTTCAAATAATGAGGAATTCGAACTCGAAAACATCTCAATTAGTCGCGAAAGCCCCAATACCCCCATTTAGACCGCGAAACCCTTAAAAGTAAAACGCCAAAAAGCATAAAGAAAATGCCATTATTACCAAAACAAGAAGCAGAATGCTCATAATTCACCAAATTTTAACCAAAATTTAAGCATGAATTTTTACAGAAAGCTTGTACATAGCCAAACAGCGTATACTCAAATACTATTAATGACGATAATATAATCTAATTACAGAACAAAAGAAAAGAAAAGAAACAGAATGGAGTCGAGACCAAGAACCACCACATCAATGTTCTGCGATGTAGACATTCCACTATCGAACATAGTAAAAGAATTCGAGAAAATAGGAGAACCTCAAAACGCTTATGTGGAAAAACACAGATATGAACGAGAGACCAAGAAGATCACCATATCATTTTGCTCGGAAAGAGAAACGCAGAGAGCATACGAGCTCAGATCATTATTAGCAAAACAGAATAAATTAAAGAGAAACAGCAGAAGAACAGCACCGTACCAGGGCCCCACATCAACCTCAAACCCCAGAATACCAATAGGAGAATTGATCGACCTCACTCCGAACGAAGAGCCAGCAGTTAGATCTGAAATCCATGTAGTAAACCAGATGACATAGCCAATCAGAAACAGATTGTTTTGCGTACTCCCTTGGGACGGAAATGATAGAGAAAAGGACGAGATGTTCTTTAGACAATTTGTGCAATTTGGAACCCTAGCCTATTATGAGCTTTTCTCTGATTCTCTCTTTCTCGAATTTGTTGTCCCTTGCCCTTTAAGTCCCTTTCTCTACCTGCTCCCGCCTTCTCCTTTCTTCATTCTCCTCTCTGTTCCCTTTCCCTACACTCACTTAAATCACACACTGCTCTACACGCTCCTTATCACAAATCAATCCAATATGGCACTCTTCTTTTTTACAATTTTATAAGTATTTATATAATTTAATTCACTTGCAGAAACCGACGTCCTCTAGTTCGGTCGCTGATCGACAGGCTGGGTTGTTCTTCCCTAGCGTAGCAGGAGTCTTACACACGAGAGCTTACGCATTTGCAACTATGTCCGGAAGGATCTATCTGTCCGACTGACCGCGACTCATAAGCGAAGCCCCGAATCTCACCTTGTGCTTGCTCAATGTCGTTTACCTCGTTACAAGCAATACATAATGTTAAAGGAAGCTTTGTGTTTTATTTCAGTTAGAAGTTTTATTAGGGATTGTTTACTTAGGTTAATTCTCATTATTATATCTTAGTATTTAAGAGGAACTTCAAATTATACTGCAAAAATTGTAAAATTTGAGTGTGAATAAGTCTTAACAATGCTAGGAAGATCAAGCACGTCAATCATCACAGAAGGAATCTAAGTTAGTTAGATATAAAGCAAAGAAGGACTATATACTTTACGTTTATGTTACTTCATAAAGCTTTTTACATCGGACATTTACACTTTATTTATTTCAAAATAGTCAAGAAAATAGCTTGATATCAGTTTATCTTTTTGTACTTAATATATCTTACCTTAATGCTTGCTTGAATGCTAGATTTTACGAGCTCTTCAAGTCTATTGCTATTGGCGTACAACCAAGCTGCTGTAGCAATTTGGGCAACAATAACTATAAGCATACAGCTAAAAAAGCTTACAAGCATACATTGTGACTCTTTATAAGCTCCACAACATCCAAGAAATGATATTATAAACATTAATGTCCCAGCAGCAAGTAAAATATAAAGTCCAGCATAAAAGTTTGGTTGGTCTTGAGAGAGTGTAATTAAAAATGCTTGGTCCACCAACATCCAAATCGAAAGAGATACTGCTAATGCTCCAAATGCCTAGAACATAGTTATTTGTATGCAAAATAAGTTCGAGGATATTTTTAATTAGATGTTGCTTTGCTCGAGTCATTAATTGTTTTACTTAGCCCATTTAATCTTTTATCACACCTTTCAGTTACTAACCCGAATCATTCGGCAATATTTACTGAAAGTTGCATTGGCAGATTCGTCAGATTCAAAAATATTGCAGGAAGATTATCAAATACTAATTGATAGATATATAAGTATATAATATACATACATACACACACATATATACACACGATTCCTCGACTCCGGTAGAAATATTTGTAACAATAAAATCAAGTTTTATGATTTTTTTGGCGATAATCCAAGTGACGCAATTTATTTATATAAGCAAACATGTCTTTAAATAATTTATCACTAAGCTTTGAATTTTTAGGCAATGATGAACATTAAGAAACAATTTTCTCCCACATTGACTTCAAGGGTATTTTTATTGAAATGGTGAGAAAATTTGACGAAAAAAAGTATATTCATGTCTATAGTGAAAAATACTTCCCTGAGGAGCTATGAATTAATTATTTCGTGCTGAAAACCCAAAAATTGCCAGAATTGGCATCTTATAAGAAGTAATTTAAAAATCTGAAAAAATTTAGGTGCATTAGGAACTATTTTTGGAACATATTTACCGTGGGTGAAAGAAGAAAAAAATTTTTGATTTTCGATTTTATGGAGAACCACTCATATATATTTTTTTTTCTCTCTCGGAGAGTGAGGTATAGGGAAAATCTTAGAAAGACCATAGCATGACCTTGTTTATGGGGTCGTCGAAACAGCCCCATCCACAATGTCAGCCGTGTGTCGGATTCTCACTGACTAAACCCATCCCCTCTATAGCTAGGTGGTGAAAAAACACCCAGCCGTAAGAAGGAACGCTCTTTTTGCCTTTATCGACCCTCAGTAAAGGTGCCTAGCTCCATTTTCTATGCCCCTAAACCCCGCGGTACCACCGTCAAGCAATGCTTAGGGGGGGGGGGGGAGAGGCTTTCGCTCGCTTCTGGTTGATGTGGATCACTATAGTCATCCTTCATTTTCTGCGTCGCACATACAAACGTACTTACTTAGCCTCTTCGTCTTCTTCTCTCTTCTTCGTCTTTCCTGACTTTCATAAGAATGTCTGCTGCATAGTTACTGCTGCACAGTTCTGATCTGAAAATAACTCTAAAGTTCCTCTAGCTCCTGATGATATCGTAAGCACTCGCAAAAGACGTGCTAAACATCTTCTGTTGCATTCGAACATATTGGGTAGTTGGGATGATCGTCTAGTTTGAACCGATGCAAGTACGTCCGGAAACATCCGTGCCCGGTCAAAAACTGCGTGAGGTAGTAGTTAACTGTCCCATGTCTTCTTTCAATCCAGTCTTCTATCCTTGGTATAATGCGATGAGACCATCGTCCTTTGCCACTAGCGTCCTATCTTGTTTCTCATTCAGCCATCGTCTTCTTTCTTGCAGCATCCTAGATCTCCTGCTGGCTCTTGTCACTCAATCGTCTCCTAGCTTCGAATACGTCCTTTCTTTCCAACGCTAAGAGGTCAATGGGTGGCACACCTGCTATAATGCAGGCAGCATCGTCTAATACCGTACGGTAAGTCGACGCCACTCTTAGTGCACTTCGCCTATACACGGTAGCCAACTTTCGTGCTTACGATTTCACTCGCATCGCATCTGCCCATATTGGGGCTCCGTATAGCGTAATCGATGTGGTTACACTGACTAAGAGTAAACTTCGCTTCTGAGATGGCCCTCCTACATTTGGCATCAATCGTGATAGAGCAGCCCCAATTTTTGCTACTTTATCACTGACTATTTTCAGATGCTGTTTAAAAGTTAGTCTTTCATCGATGGTGATGTCCAAGTATATGATGGTTGGTTGAGGAACGATCTCATATCCATCCACCGTCAGTATGATTTCTTTCATCTTCTTTCTACTGAAAATGAGCATAATTTCCGTTTTGTGACTGGCTAGTTCCAGTCCCGTCTCTGTTAGCCATTCGTGTATTGTACGGATTGACTCTTCAGCTATGTCTGTTAACTCTTCTTTATGTTTCGCTACTACCACTACTGTTATGTCGTCAGCGAATCCTACAACTGTTGCTCCTTCAGGTAATTGTAGCTTTAGTACCCCGTCATACATGAAGTTCCAAGTCGGTGGGCCAAGTACTGACCCTTGGGGGACGCCTTCTGTAACTTTATATGTCTTGGTACCGTCCTCAGTGTCATATATTAGAATTCTGTCCTTCAACTAGTCGGACATCATCCTTCTTATATATAAGGGCACATCCTGCTGCTCCCGGAGTGCCTCGTGTATTTCACTCTATCCGGCCGAATTGAATGCATTTTTGACATCCAATGTAACTATAGTGCAATACTGCTTTTTTCCTCCCTTCCATCTTTTTCCCTCTATCGCTGTTTGTGCAGTGTCAATCACTAGACTAACTGCGTTCAGTGTTGTACGCTTCTTTCTGAAGCCATATTGGTGTTCCACTAATCTACCTTTTCCTTCTATAAAATGATCCATTCTTACGCAGATAATGCGTTCCAGAATCTTCCCTGGGGTATCCAACATGCAGAGTGGTCCGTATGATGACTCCTCGGGTGGTTTCTTTCCTTTTGGCAGAAACACTAGTCGCTGTTTTTTCTAGTTTGTGGGCAATGTTCCCTCTTCTAGACGTGTATTGTACAAATCTACGAAGACCTCTGGATGATCATGAATGGCGCAATATTTGGAATGCTATCCGTCCCTGGGACCTTGTTGTTTCCTACTTTTTGCAGGCGGCTAACAATTCCTTAATCGTGATCGGTGGGATAGCCTCTTCATGTAAACCACTTTCGATGAGACTCGGCTCTTCCAGTTGCCTGGGAAACAGCCTGGGAAACTACCTGGTGTAATAGCTCCGGGCATTTTGGAGGGGGCACGTAGTTTCCTTTAATATTCTTCATTACTATTTTGTATGGCCGAGTTCAAGGGTCTTGTTCTACCTCATCCTTTATTTCCTTAACGCACCGTTGTTTGTTTTCGCAGATTTTCTCCTTAAGACTCCTTTTAGCGTCCTTCATTTCTTGTCTGCGAGCATCTACTATTTCCAGGCTTATACCAGTTTTATAGTATTTTTTCCTCGCCCTTTGTTTTTGCCTTCAGGTTCAGTGGCACTTGCTACATGCATTCGCAATCTCCTTGTCCCACCAGTATACTGGTGGTCGTCTACTGTATGCCACTCTTCGTGGCATTGCAGCGTCACATGCTTGGATGATGTTTACCGTCACCTGTTCCGCCTTGTTGTTCGCCGTTTCAGACAGTTGCATTTCTTTTAGTGCTAACAGGAACATCTCCTTATCATAATCCTTCGTTTCCCAACTAACTCTATTTGTCGTTGTGCTCGCACTGGGTCCCCTTTTTGGTATTCCTACCTTCATTATTATGGCCTGATGATCACTATTTGTGTAATGTTCACTTTCTGTCCATGAATCAACTGAGCCAATAAGGCCGTTACTGACAAACATCAGGTCGACAATAGACCCTGCGTCTCCTCTTCTAAATGTGTGGGTGCATCCTTGGTTAACTAGGATAAAATCCAGAAGAGCAAATGCTTCCAGAAGTACTCGTCCTCTATAGTTAGTCTTTATGCTGCCCCACTCCACAGCCCACGCATTAAAATCGGCTGCAATCAGTATTGGTTTCCTCCCTACTACGTCTTGTATGAGCCAATCTAGCAGTTGTTCGAACTGCTCGATTGGTGCGTTGAGTAAAGCGTAGCAGCTGTAAACCGTAACACCTGCTACCTTAGCCCGTATAAAGCATTCTTAACGAATCTTCATTTTTTTCACAGAAAGCAACGTTTCCACATGCCCAGATTGCTGCTTTACCTGTAGTGTCCATTTCCCACGATAATTTGTCTAGATCCTTGTATTGTTCGCACACAATGGCTACGTCCTGTGCTGTCTCACAGTGGTTTAGATTTATCTACATCTTCATTTTCGTTGGTTCTTCAGTACTTTTAATGCAGTTCAGTAGGCTCGGCATGTATAGCTACCAGCTGCATGGTTACTTTTTGATTCTCCATCCTTTTTCCGGCAGAGAATGCAACTCAGCGTATTCGTGCAACTTTTCGCTGCATTCCGCACTTAGAACAGCATTTACTTCTGTCGTATGTCTCTGTACACTTTTTTGCGATATAGCCAAAACCCAGGCATTTATAGCATCTAGGTGGTCGTGTTTCTTGACTAATCTTCCTGATTCTGAAATTTACTCAACCTACTTCAAGCTTTTCCCGTGAGATCGCTTTTAGTGCAATCTGGGCAGGCAGCTGTACGAAGGCAGTCTGCGTATCTCCATAAGTTTTCCGAAGAGTCTTTACGGACGTCTCCTCTACTACTTCTTTCTCTTCTGGAAACTCTCTACTCAGGGCTTCTAGAATATCCTGCTTAGAGGTAGGCATATTCAGGTCTTTTATTTCAAAGACCACTTCATGCTGAAGCATCTTGATTGTGGCTTCTTTTACCAGCACCGCTTTAAGCGCTTCTTGAAGTTCCTGCGTTTTCACTTCTTTGGTGTGTCGATCTTCTGCCACCGTTTTGCGTATATTTTTGTGGCTGTTACCAAGCACCATCAGATTAGGGTCCGCTTTTATTTTCCTCAAAATATCAGCGTACGAACTTCCTTCAGCAGCTTCTATAACAAGTGCATCCAGCCTGGTGAGTCTCTCTCGTGGTTTTCTAGTGCCATTTTTGTTCTTGGCACCGGTGCTTTCGCGTATCTCCTCTTTCCTCTTCTTTTCTTTCTTTTTCTCCTTTCTGGTAATAAGCTGCTGGTGCCAGGGTGGGTCTGCCTTTTCTTTCAAAAACACCTGTGATTGGATTTTTGACGCGACTTCCACAGAGGCTACTTCCTTATTTTTTATCGTAGTTTTCTTGTCGCTCTTCTACCTGGCTTGGTGACATTGCCTTACGCTTATTTAGCATTCTTGTCGTTACCGCGTTTGATGTTTCTATCGTCTGTGATGCCTTGTCCTCCTTCTGAATATGCTGCTGGTTCGATGACATTTCCGCTTTTTTTAGCATCACTAGGCTCCTCTTGCTCTTTTCTAGCGCCACTTGTCCTCTTTCAAGCCGCTTAATCTGGATCATAATCGCCGATAGATCGCTTTTAACAGACTTATGAATGTTGGATGCGTTTGACAAAACATTATCCATAGAGTCAAGCCTGTCTCAGATCTTCTCCCATATGCTTTCTCGTTCTCGCTTAGCATTCCGGATTGTATTCCAGATCTCAAGAGCTCCTTTTCCTGCTTTCTCTCCTTGCTTGGTTAAAATTTCCATGCTCGATAATAGTCTTTATTCCGGTATGTGTTCGACCACCGTCGATCCCTCCGTCTATGGAGGTAGCTGACATGGCCCCAACACATGACTGTAAGTGGTGCCAGACTGGGAACATCATACCAGAGTATAGCACGCGATACTGCCCTAGCCCACCTCCACTCTCTCGAACCTCCCACCCAGAACAAAGTGCTTAGCTCTCTGGAGAGTTTGTCGTAGACATCAAGCAATATCACGCACTCGCCTTAGCCGATTGACCGGTACTGGCTATGTGACCGGCCTCTCGTCTTGCCGTCAGCGGGAGCCAAAGGTGGTTCAGGTCACTTTGGCTCTCAACCTCAGATTGCCTCCCCATCCAGGATCTCCTTTTGGCAGCTTACGGGTCGCACCGTACGGCAAACGCGGCGGTCTGATTTGGTCCGCGGAGCATATTTTATTTCTACTCTACCCTCCGAGGTATATACCCTAGCGAGCTCTCCCCCATCCGCCACCCAGGGGTCGCGCCACATACAAGTATCAGGTTTACCCGCGTGTGTGTGTGTGTTAAACTCTAAATATATGTTCTAAATGTTGTACCTTATTCCCAAAAAAAAAAATTTCAGCGCGATTCTTTCACTTGGCTTCAAGTTATAGTTGGTCAAATTGGGATTTCAAGCAATTTTTGCATTTTTTGCTTATTTTCAATGATTTGTAGCTTATAACGGATGCGTTTTGTTGTTGCCTACGGCGCCCTCGACTACCACTCGTGCTCAAACATCATCCTCGCTTGGAAAAGCCCATTTTCGCCCCTTGTTGTACAATGTACTATTTGACATGACAAGACGACAGGTTCCAGTAGGATTAGAATGTGTAATAACAATCAACGAATCTCAAGGCTAAACATTGAACAAAGTTGGTGTATATTTACCAAATCCAGTTTTCAGTCATGGTCAATTATATATTATTTAGGGTAACGTTAAAAAAAATTTAACATTAACTTCCCAAAAATTCAAGTTTTGAGGAAAAAGTAAAAATAATGATTCAAATAAGATATTCACGAAATATATTGTATATCATGAAATGTTAAATTAACAATGAACTAATAAAATATGTCAGTTATTGAGAAAAGATGTAAATGGCTTCACGGCACACAGGTGCATTAAGCAGTTTAATATAAAATATAAAAGCTCAAAATGTTTATGTTAAATGCAGTGTTTTCCTGCTAACTTTCCTGTTTTTCCAGCCAAAAAACTAAGCTCTTCGGAATTCTGCACGTGGCCGCGAATATCCTTGACAAACTCGAGAAAGGATTTGCGGAACAGTACTCATTTTTATTGATTACTCAGAGAATGTGTGACAACGAAAATACAAATTAAAAAAATGGAAATCATAAATTTGATTTCTTATGTGCTTCAACAATATTTTTAGAGAAACTAGGAATGAACTGTCTAATAACACTGGTAGAAAATCCACCATAAGTGTTGGGCGGCACACTAACTTCTGTTAATATTTTATAAGCATGTAACATGTTACCATATCCCTCGAAACTATTTTTAAATAAATATATTTATAATGCCCAATGTTGTCGTCATTAAGGATTGAGTAGTGAATTTAAAGAAAAGTTCAGTATAAGAGTCAGTGATTTTGTCTATCATTACAATGCCATCTATTTGCATTATAAAAAAGCTATACAACTGAAAATTTCCACAGATTTTAATAGAAGATACTTGCTATGCTACCTAGAAAAATGTAACCTACGTGATCATGATTTAACTGTTTTCATTCATATTTTCACATCGAGGCCCATATGAATTTTTTAATTTAGCGTATCAAATTTTGCTTATAGACAGTTACACAGAAACTACCATCTCTATTACATCATATTTTTGGTTTTCAGTGTATTTTTATGTGAAGAAAGTGATAAGTATTTCTGCTTTTTTGTCAAGGCACTAATTAGAATTTTGACTTTTAACAGTTGTAAGAGATTTTGAGACCGATACCTGTTTTTCCATTATTGCATTTATACTTATTCGCAAACTAACAGGTCTAGAGAGCTCATATTTTGCATATAGATTTCTTTTGTGATTGTGGAAAGACATTTAAAGTTAAATCAACGTTAACTAAAATACTTTTGTGTTCGACTACAACACCCATGATAATTATGTAGTCGTATTAGACGGAGAGCTGGCTACATGAAATGCGACATGCCTCGATGCATGAAAAATTTTACCTGGAAAAGGTTCGATTAGTGCCAGCAAAGCGAAAGCCCGACCGTCAGAAGGCGCGCTGGAAGCTAACTGCGTGGGCGGGTGATCAAACGCGTAAATTTTCCAATTAAAAAAACTGTCGAGGTACACGGCTGAAAATTTACATAGGTATTGAATATTATAAGAAAAAGCAGTAAAAGATTTTCAGAAGGGTAAGTAGAAGCCAAACGGGTGTCATAAGCCGACAAAGTTGCGAAAAATATCGGAGAATTTACATTTTGAAGAAAACTTCTAAGAATTGAAATTTACACTGTTTACGTACAGAGTAAACTGTGCGCAAAGTGTCAGAAGTTAAAGTAGAAGCGATTACGAATAAATCGAATGCGAAGTGCAAGAGCGTATTTCGGCGCGCACCGCACCACCGATCGTTTTTTTTTTTAATTTACACACCATTGAAATTATATAATTTAAAATATAAATTTCTACGTATCGTAATAGTCTACTAGTATATTACGATACTAGTGCGATAAAGACTTTTTTAAATAATTTTATAAATATTTAAATAATTTAAACTGTATTGTAGAAAATACATTTAATTTGTATACAAAATTATTCTTATGTAATATAAACCGTTGCTATAATAATTTAAATTACCTGAGACACTTGCAAACGATGTTGAAGCGGCGCCAACTAAAACGGGATTAGCACTTTTTTCAGTGGACGTGTTTTTAAGCTTCTTTTCTTCTTTTTCTTCATACATTTCAATATATTTTTTTGGGATTGCCAAGAAATTTTTTCGACAACCCGAGTGACATCCGTGAACATCGTCCACACAGTCAGGAAAAACGATGTCACTGTATTTCATATTTAATGAAACACGAATGCGAAGTTTTTCACGGCACTGCTGCAAATTTTCTTTGGTAAATTTTATGATATTACCGGAAACTGCTTCACACTTAAAAATACACTTTAGCTTAGAACTCATTTTGTTGTTTTGAATTACGAAATGAAAATAAGGAAGTAAATCTGTGATGTTGTAGGTTTAGAGCTACAGGCCAAACTGTCGTCCCCATCCTCTACAGAAGCGTGTTTCCCCCAATACCTGATTTCTCTTTTCAAATAGCAAACCGTCATTTCAAAACGAAGGATCGAAAGAGAGAGGGAAGAAGAGCAGATGTCCGCTCTTTCGCCTAAGAACGAGCCCGCAGTTCGTATACCTGAAACACGGGTTAATGGCCGAGCGTCCTTCAGAGCTGATACAAATCTTTCTCATAAGTAACGATCTTCTCAAAACTTTCTTTTCGCTTATATCGTACTTTACAAACTCGAAAATTCAGCATATAGTTTTCACTTATATTCAAACGTTTCAATATGCTTTGTTTAAACATATAATAAAATCAGGCAGAATGATGTAAATTTTACAATCAATTATTTATTAAATTAATGAATTCTTCTTAATTGACTTCTGATATTTTAAAAACATTTTCTAAAACCCTTGCAGATTAATTAGGTAAATTGTCAGAAGTGTTCTAAAACATGTACAGTGTGAAAATTAAAAAAATCGATCGGTGGTGCGGTGCGCGTCATTGGGTTTGAATATTCATCAGAAAATGCGATTAAATAGCAATTACAGTATTTCTTAACATTTGACCTTGAAATGACCTTGTGAAGGTCATGAAAAAAATTTTGAAATACCGTTTCGGACGTAAAATTTCCTGTTCTTTCCGAATCTGCTATCAAACATAGGGGTTCCTATTTAAAAAAAAAATTTGACCTTCAAACGACCTTGAAATTTGAGTTCAAGGTTAAAACTAATTGCACAAAAAGATGTCCCCCTTGATCCTGGACAACTTTCATTTGAACAATTTTTCTGTTCATGGCTTAATTTAGGAGTTATTAGACTGGGTTGATTAAAAATATATATGTATATACACACATGGTGATAAAAGCAATATTTATATAAGTAAGTTGCTGCTGTCAGCCATAGCAGGTCACTTCGTATAAAAATTAGTTAAAGTATGCGTATATATACATGGTGATGAGTATGTTAATATACAGTTACAGAGCAAGTGTTTAATATAGTTAGAGTGAAAACAATTCATATTTTCTTAAGATTTAAGGTTATGCAGAGGGATAAAATATCAAATATACGTATATATTAGATACATATGCTCAGTGATGGCTTAGAATATAGTATATTGAACATATATAGTCATTGTACAAGTATTTCATAGAAACAAGTGTAAAAAGTTTAGTTTTTCAAGAATTTAGTATGGGTATAGTAAAGAAATGTCAGTTTCTACCTTTATTGGTTTACAAAAGTATGTCTAAAAAGATGCATATACATGGTGATCATGTATAATATAGTATATTTAATATACATAGTGAATTTGATTTAAAAAAGTTTTTTTGAGCAAGTATGTTGTGTAATATAAGGTCACTTCTTATGAACATCAGGTCCTGCGCACGGGCGGAAAGTCAATTTTTGGAGAATGAGGCTTTGCTGGTAGAAAGACTTTTTTCAATTGGGTATTTAGAATTTTTAAATACTGTAAATTTGTTCGGAATTTAATTTTCTACAAAATAGCCAGAATGCTTTTATGAAAAAACCTTTTTGTAAAAAATGGCTCAGAAAGAATTGAAAAAAAAAAACACATTTTTGGTCAAATCCAATAGGCGTTCGCCCTGGGTATAAGAGGTTTCTTCGAAACTCTTTATACGGGGCGAGTGCCTGAAAATGGAAAAACAGGTATCGGTCTCAAAATCTCTCACACCTGTTAAAAGTCAAAATTCTAATTAATACCTTGACAAAAAAGCAGAAATATTTATTACTTTCTTTACGTAACAATACACTGGAACTAGAAATACAATGTAATAGAGATGGTAGTTTCTGTGTAACTGTCTATAAGTAAAATTTGATACGCTAAATTAAAAAATTCATGTGGGTCTTGATGTGAAAATATGAATGAAAACAGTTAAATAATCATGTAGGTTACATGTTTCTAGGTAGCATAGCAAGTATCTGTGTAAAATTTCAGTTGTCTAGTAGCCTTTTTACAATTCTAAGGACATTCTATAAGGATAGACTTAAACGTACTGACTCGGATACTGAACTTTTCTTTAAATTCACCTCTCAAACCTCACCGAGGGCTACTGTGGGCAAAGATACACAAATACATCTTCAAACTATTTTTTCAATTGTACTTCTGACTAATATTTTCAAAAAAAAAAGAAACTAAATAATATTCACACACTGTATTATTACTTTAAATAGGGTTAGGGTGCCACTTTTCAATACACATGTTTTAATACTACACACTCTTGGTAATGATTAATTTTTACTAAGGTTACTAGCTAGTTATATTACATATATTATCAAGGTTTATAAATTTCATTTTAAACTCCTCAAACATTTCTACCAGGTTTATGAGTTATGATGACTGTTTTGAGGGTTATGGGTTTAAAGCGCGGTTCTGATTTCGTTGCCTAGGCAACCAACCAGCAACCAATCAGAATCACGTATTGAATGCTTCACAACAAAGGCCATCATTTTTTTAAGAGAGGATAGGTTTTTTATCTATCTGACGATATCTCTCGGTGGTGTTCAAAATATTGATTTGGCTGTATTGGTCTTCCCAAGGCAGGTGGTGTGGTGAAAAGGAGAAAAAACTTTTTTTATAACATTTCCTTATCTTTTCTCAACGTTTCGACGGACAATGCCGCCCTCATCAGGAGACTGATTGTTAATATATAATGTATGTACAGTGTAACAAAAACTTACAATTATGGAGAATTACTCGGTACAAAATTTCCGAGAAAGCGCTTACCCACCGCGTGGCGGGGGGGACGTGGTTGAACAGTGTGTCTTTCTCAGCTGTTCGATTCTAATTCGCGTGAGTCGAAATTTTCGTCGTGTTTTTATAGCGCGGAGCAGTGAGAAGAGAGTCGAGCGGCCGTGTTGATAACTTCTTCCGCTATTGACGTCAGAGCATGACTCATGTTTGTTTTCTTTTCAGCTGGTGTATACGGTGTGGGTATACTGTATTTAAATTTTGTGTATTGTCCTTCTTATTAATTCCGTTTTCTTGTAAGTGCATGTGTAGCATATCGAAAAATAGTCTTTTGTTTAAATTGATCTCTCTGTCTTTAATGTGATAATTTTCGAAATTGAAAGTGCGATTATAATTGTTGGTGTAATCTGAAATTACAGTATTGTTCGATGTTCATTTATACGTATACACATATTCCTTTTTGTTTGGCCTACGTACGTAGCAGAACAGTCATTGCATTCAAGCTTATAGACAACGTTATTTTCGAGATCTTTATCTTCCTTGTCTTGTCTTATACAGGGTGTTTGATTTTAATTCGACCACGACAAAAAACCATGGAAAAACTAATTTTAACGAAAAATGACCTTAACAAAAGTAGGAGGGGCTAAAGGGGGCCATCGAATGACACAAACACCTATGACCTGGAACTCAATTTTCAAGGTCATTTGAGGGTAATTGTGATGTTTTTAAATAGGAATCTCTATTTTTGACCTTGGAATCGGATAGAGCGGAAGAAATTACGTCGCAAAGGATATTTTAAGTTTGCTTTGGTGACCTTGAGAAGGTCAATTCATTGTCATTCGATGGCCCCCTTTACCCCCTTGAACTTTTGTTAAGGTCATTTTTCGATAAAATTAGTTTTTCTATGGTTTTTTGTCGTGGTCGGATTAAAATGAAACACCCTGTATAGTGATATTTTTTATCTAGCTGTTTATTTTCGGCATAGTTTCAATGTTAAGAGCCTTAAGGGGACGGATATACCTTAAATTGTCAGGAAATGAAAAATCCAATTTTTTGTTTATAGTTTTCCTAAATTGTTTAAAAAATAAATAAAACTATTAAATATATTCAGGTATCATCTAAAAAAGATAAAACAATGTTTATATGTGCCATATTATCAAGTATGACATCTCTTCGTAGGCCAAAATTCATAATTTCCGTTTTTCAGCTACAGCAGACTTCAAATTTGGGCTTCAAGAGCACTTTTATACTAATAGATACGCTTCAAACACATATAGTTTCAGATGAACGTGGGGTTTTACAAAAACATATTATTTAAAAAAGTTTTCTGAAAATAATCAACAAAAATTGTTTAAACACTTTAAATAGTAACAAATTTTATGTTAAAATACAGACAACTTTTTTTAATAATATTTTTTTGTAAAGCCCCACATTTATCTATAAACTATATGTGTTTGAAGCATATCTATTAGTATAAAAGTGCCCTTCGAAACCTAAATCTTAAGTAAGTCTGCGGTAGCTGAAAAATGGAAATTTTTAATTTTGGCCTTCAAAGAAGTGTCATACTTGATAATATGGCACATATAGACATTGTTTTATCTTTTTTACAGTATACCTGAATATATGTAATAGTTTCATTTATTTTTTAAACAATTTAGGAAAAATATAAACAAAAAATTGGATTTTCCATTTTTTGACAATTTAAGGTGTATCCGTCGTTCCCTTAAAGGAATATGTGTATACGTATAAATGAACATAATAAATCGAACAATACTGTAATTTCAGATTACATCAACAATTATAATCACACTTTCAATTTCGAAAATTATCACATAAAAGACAGAGAGATCAATTTAAACAAAAGACTAGTTTTCGATATGCTACACATGCACTTACAAGAAAACGGAATTAATAAGAAGGACAATACACAAAATTTAAATACAGTATACCCACACCGTATACACCAGCTGAAAAGAAAACAAACATGAGTCATGCTCTGACGTCAATAGCGGAAGAAGTTATCAACACGGCCGCTCGACTCTCTTCTCACTGCTCCGCGCTATAAAAACACGACGAAAATTTCGACTCGCGCGAATTAGAATCGAACAGCTGAGAAGGACACACTGTTCAACCACGTTCTTCCCACAGCGCGGCGAGGAAGTGCTTTCTCGGAAATTTTGTACCGACTAATTCTCCATAATTGTAAGTTTTTGCTATACTGTACATACATACATTATATATTAACAATTTTCAAATAAATACAATTTTTCACATTAGTCTCCTGATGAGGGCGGCACTGTCCGTCGAAACGTTGGGAAAAAAAGAAGAAACGTTATAAAAAAAGTCTTTTCTTCTTTTCACCACACCACCTGCCTCGGAAAGACAGATACAGCCAATTCAATATTATATACTTTAATTTTTCTCATTGAACGACGAAGAATTTGCCCTGTGCGTGAGGCATCTTGTTGATTATCCAGAGCATTTTGTCCTCAGTATTGCGCATTGAATGAGAGGCTTTTTTTAACGCGACCCTGCCACGGTCTGCTGTAAAAGATCTGCCTGCTCGACGAGCTTGGTCACCAAACGTGCGTTCTTCTCTAGCTGGCGTTGAGACCTGATCAACGCGACTTTTAAGATCTCTGACACCTTCTCATAGGGCATGGTCTGTTGCACGAGATCGGCTTGCTTGTGGGGCTTGGACACCTAGTGCGCTTGCTTCTAGAGCTAGCGCCTCATCAACAGAATCGTTAGGTTGGTGCAACGCTGTGTGATAATCTTCTCTTTCTTGCTCCTAGGTATCACCACTTTCTTCTCGGGCACGGTCTACTGTGAGAGATAGGCCCGTTTGTCGAGCTCGATCATTTGACGCACTTACTTCTTCTGCTTGAGCTTGCGTTGGGATTCGATCAACGGCGCCTCCAGATGAGTAAAGAGCTGCGTTGCGAATTTTCTACTTCTTGCCCTATAGCTTCTTTGTCTTTATTATCAGTCCTATCGCCTGTTCTTTTGATTTTTCTCACTTTGTATACGTTTGATTCTCTGGAAACGAAACTATTCAAAATTTTCCAAAATTCCACACCATCTGTTTAAGTATTCACTTCTATTGGCTGTCCCCGAGAAAGCCACATTTTTTTTATAAATATTATTTTAAGGTTGTTCACTGACTGCAGTGGTGCTCAATTAGGGTTTTATTAGAAAATTCTTTTTTAAAGATATTATAAAGTATTATCTAATGTCAAAACCCTACAATTCATAGTATCAAACATTAGAATGATGATATAAATCGTTTAGAGTGTAAAATACTCTCAAAACTTGTGAGAGAAAGGTACACTGCGCACCTATATAGACATACTGATAGCATGGGATGAAAACTTTTTCTCCATGATTAGTATTACTATTTTACACTATTAGCTAGTTTTTTAAAAATATTCTAAGAAAACTCGCTTCGAATTTCAACTAAACGTCCTCAAAATTTGGACTCAGTATAGGCTTCCCATGTTAAAATACAAAATTTCAAGGTTTAATATCTCTGAAAATAATGTCGCTTGGGGGTAAACAAAAATACCACGTTATAGAAGACACATAATTGAACTTGTAAATAAAGTTTGAGCGATATCCTAAGAAAATTAATTTTCCATTGAACTACCTTAAAAGTGTTTTTCGTTACAAGACCATAAAAAAGATTGTACGGTCCCTAGTGGAAGTAAAAAGAATTACTGACAAATAATGTCAAACAATATTAAATAATGACAAACAAAGTCAAATAATATGTAATAATCATCGATAATAACTGTCGGAATAAAGACTTTTATATCTGTTATTATTTTTCCATATTTATCATTATTTATTTTCAGTATTCTTAAATATAGATTATTATCAATTATGATGTGTGGTGCAGCATATTTATGATATAATATATATATATATATATATATATATATATATATATATATATATATATATAACTGTTGTTACAGGTTTTATTATTTTAAAAAATGACGGGATTTGGTCGCGAATCTTTGACTTGCAAGTCTGATACTCTACCGTTTGAGCCACGGCTGCCACCGAAGATGAACTTTTCGAATCGATCTCTTATGGTAATTAGACTATTATTGTAATAGCTAAGTGGTCAAGTTGCAAGTTTACTATTCTGAAGGTCTGGGGTTCAAGTCCAGGCTTAGGCATTTGTTTTTATAAATATACAAAAATAAAAAAAGATGCGTGTCGTGGGACACGCGAAAGATGTAAATAACCTGTGTCTAATCTGTATTGGGACGTTCGCACAGGCTAGTTGCTTTGCTGGATTGAGTGTATATTTCTGAGGGTTTCACCAGCTGATCGGTGATGGTAGACTAGAGTGGGGAAAGGAAATTATTATGAAATATGTTTGCATATAATTTGCATATTTACAAGGATGTTGAAGTTACTATAGCGTTATCGTAATTATTATGCGAACATCTTTCTTGCAGAGCACTTCTTTGGTGTACAGCTTCTTATGTAACTGTACTCGCTGAAGTATCAGTATGAATGAAAATTTTTTTTGAGTTTTTGTAGTTTGTTTGTCTGTATCTCCTGGATTGTAATAGTTTCGGGATCTCTTTTTCGTGCTCGATATTCTCATTGGTACAATGTTTTACGCTCTCTACATTTCGTTTCAAATTCAACTAAATATGTATAATTTTCATTGCTTATTTGTCTGTCCCTGTATTGCTGTTGTTGATGTTTATCTAAATTGAATAGAGAGGCTATAAATACGATAAATACAATGTAGCGAACAATACAGGTATAAATACATAAAGAGAAAGAGGGAAAGAGAGAAAGAGAGAGAGAGAGAGAGAGAGAGAGAGAGGGGAGAGAGAGAAGTGGATATATACACGCACATTATATGTATATATGGGTGGTTCCCTGTGAAATCGGTAACGATACGTATCGTTAGACATGAAATGTACTAGGTTATAAGTATCAAATTTGCATGTAAAACCACTTATTAGCCATTATATCATGTTTGTTTTCTACATAACTTCTAGTGAAAGACGTGTGCAGCCACGATCAGTACACGAATATGACTACGGAATAGCAGTTATATGTCCTTAAAACTTGCAGGGGTAGAGAAAAAATTAATAACAAAACTTATTCGCATGTATTTTTTCCCGCTGAACACGAATCTACCCTGAGTTTTGGCCTATGGGGTCACCTTTCGTCCATAACCTCAAAAAAGAGTCCAAAAATGCATTATTACGTGTCTGAGACCCGCAAAAGTGTTCAAAAAATTTAAGAAGTAAGTTATTCTTTCACATTTTTATTTGCTAAACTAGTATATTGTGTACCAAGGGCGTAAGTGGCTTTTTTAGGCCGAGTGTGAAGTTTGCAGTACGAGTCAAGGCGAGGGCGTTTACGAACCGCAGACGTGTACCTTGGTACACAATATACTAGTTTAGCAGATAAAAATCTAAAAGAATAAGTTTCTCCTTAAACTTTTTGAACACTTTTGCGGGTCTCAGCCACGTAATAATCCATTTTTGGACTCTTTTTTGAGGTTATGGACGAAAGGTGACCCCATAGGGCAAAACTAAGGGTGGATTCGTGTTCAGCGGGAAAAAATACACGCGGCTAAGCTTCTTCCCTAATTTTCTGACCACTTTTGCGAGTCTCAGCCACGTAATAATGCATTTTTGGACTCTTTTTTGAGGTTATGGACGAAAGGTGACCCCATAGGCCAAAACTAAGGGTGGATTCGTGTTCAGCGGGAAAAAATACATGCAAATAAGTTTTGTTATTAATTTTTTCTCTGCCCCTGCAAGTTTTAAGGACATATAACTGCTATTCCGTAGTCATATTCGTGTACTGTCGGAGCTGCACCTGTCCACCATTTGGAATTTCGCAAAAAGGCCACTCAGTATTGGAAACTAGATACAATAAGCTAAATTTTAAGCCCGGGCAGAAATCATTTCGAGCCTCTGATGTTTGGACAGAGGGGGGTGGTCGGTTTCAAAAAGAATGACCCTTATACAGGGTGACCCAATTTAAACGGGCACCGCTCATAACTCGTCAGGGACAGCCACAATCGAAAAAATGGTAGAGACCAAAGTTGTAGGATATCGAAGGGGCAACCCGATGGTGACCTTGGATTTGACTTTGAATGCGTTTTTCAAGGTCATTTGAAGGTCAACTTTGGTTTTTTAAATAGGAACCCCATTCTTTTATTGCGGGAATGGAAAGAGCGGTAAATTTTACGTTCAGAATGGTATGTTCGGTTGCGGCACTGAAGGTCATCTCAATGTCCTGCAGCCAGAATGAACCCCCCCCTACGTAATTCCTCTAGCAACGCCAAATTAAAAAAAAGTGGTAGAGACCAAAGTTGTTGTATAGGGGGGGGAGGGGGGGGGAGAATTGTGACCTCGAATTTGAGCCAGTCCTACAAGGTCATTTCAAGGTCAAATTATTTTTTTTCAAACAGCACCCACTTTTTCGACTCCGGATCCTGAAAGCGTGTAAAATGTTGCACTTTAAACGAAGTAGTAAATTTAAAATAGAAGAAAAGATTTTAATCATTTAGCGTACCATTTCCTGAGTTTTGTCATCATTATAAAACTTGATGTCCAGGATCCACGACGAGGACGTAGCAGGATGGATTTTCAGGTCCTACAACTATGGTCTCTACCACTTTTTTTTAATTTGGCGTTGCTAGAGGAATTACGTAGGCGGGGTTTCATTCTGGCTGCAGGACATTGAGATGACCTTCAGTGCCGCAACCGAACATACCATTCTGAACGTAAAATTTACCGCTCTTTCTATTCCCGCAATAAAAGAATGGGGTTCCTATTTAAAAATCCAAAGTTGACCTTCAAATGACCTTGAAAAACGCGTTCAAGGTCAAATCCAAGGTCACCATCGGGTTGCCCCTTCGATATCTTACAACTTTGGTCTCCACCATTTTTTCGATTGTGGCTGTCCCTGACGAGTTATGAGCGGTGCCCGTTTAAATTGGGTCACCCTGTATATAAACACACACACACACACATATGGTGTGTGTATATATAATATATAACTAGCAGGGTAATCTCACTCCTAACGTCGCTCGGATGGTTAGGTATATATATTTATATTTATAGCTCAAAAAAAAAAGTTATAAGATTTTTATTATAGCTATAAAAAATTAAAAGGTTGCGTCAATATTAAAATGTTAGGCCAATAACAAAATTGGATGCCATGTTAGATTTCGATGACTCACCAATTATGGAGAATGATTTAGGTAGCGTGAGTGAAATATATGAATTCTGAAAAGCTAAACATTTCTAATTGTTGCAATTAAGAAAACGTTGTATTACCTGACAATATCACTTATCCTTAACGTTCAAAAGAATTAGTTTCTGGCAACACTGACTAAAGTAAACACTTTTTAAATAATATTAGACAATATAATTTTACATTTGCTTTCGCAAGTTTTGGAACTAGATTTAATACTCTTTTCAGAAAAGGCCCTCAATTTATTCGAATAAGTTCCACAATATTTATACCTTACATCCAGACGAAAACGAAGCCAGAAGATATGGGCAACTATACATCATTGATAATGAAATCGCCTCGTAATCACGATCACAAACTAATGTGTCGTGTTCTTTAATGCTATTAAAGAAATTAGATAATTATTTTCGACAAGTAAACATGTACGCTTAATCATACAAAATGATGCACGAAGACGAAATAGAATAACAAAATCGTTAGAAAAACAACAACGTTGAGTTTAATAGTAAAGAAATTATAATGCATTTAACACCTAATTCTAATCACGATAAACGTAGATATAACGCAGCTAAATGTGATAAAGTAGCTGTGGTATTTGTAGATGAAAATGGTCAACTAGAAGATCGAGATGTATCTATATTTTTAAAACAGAGCACCTAATAATATACCGATAGTTCGGAAGCCAATTATAAGTAGAATATACTTTTTAAATCCGAAGGATCGTAAAAGAGTTTTTTAAAGATTATTATTATTGCATCGAAAAGCAGCTCAATTTTATGAAGAATTAAAAACATTAAATACGCAACATTTCATGAAGTAGTTGTAGCTAGAAAATTAATAACCACCGATAAAGAATGAGACAAATGCTTGGAATAAGCAATCAAGGTTGAATTTCCTAAAGCTCTGTGTAACCTGTTTGGTTATATCGTTGCTCCCTACGAATAGTAGCACTGTTCAAATTTTCCAGCGAAAAGTAACACAATTCTCTCTCTCGCTCTCTCTCTCTCTCTCTCTCTCTCTCTCTCTCTCTGTCTCTCTCTCTCTCTCTCTCGCTCTCTCTCTCCCTCTCTCCCTCTCTCCCTGTCTCTCTCTCTGGTGAGTACGGTTGACAGCTCTGCTTATCCATCATTTTTTGGTACTGCTTTTCTGCTGCTTTTTGCCTTCGGGCCCTCTTCTGTTGTAGATAATTGCACGCTCCTTTTTGCAACCTTCACGTCGATACATAAATCGCCGAAGGCTGCAATTTTTCTCTGTCATCTTTTCTACTGCAAACTTTCTACACGGCTCCTAACCTACAAATCTGCTTGGCTTGGCTTGGCTTGGCTTGGCTTGTTTCCTCACTTGCACGGCGTCTCTTTCTCTCCGCAATCAACATCGTGCTGCATCGTGAACTTTCAAGGCGACTTCACACTGATCGAGGTCGGTACTTTCACGCTCTTTCCACTAACGCTCCATCTAGCCATAAGACTAGACCGACTGCCAGTAACTTATCGACGAAAAATGAGTGCAAACTGCGGGAAGAGTGTGGAAGTGCCTTTTCAGCCATGCAGCAGCTGTAAACAACCCATACAGCAAAAAGACCCCAAAAAGTGTGAATTTTGTGGTCTGCACTACCACGTCAAGTGCAAAAACGCCATCAACATCAAAACTATCGTGGTGAACGACAGGCAGATTATAGCCTGTCCCTCATGTGCAGACAACAGCAACGCCAAGGGTGCCAAACTGAGGACTAAATCCACCTCTGCCACAACATCAGCAACGGGAGTAACTGCAACAACAGCAGTAGGCAAGAATACTCCCAAACAACAGCAGCCGGTGAACAATAAGACGTGGTCAGCACCACCATCAGCCAACACGTCGAGAAATCCCTCACCAACCCGCTCGGCCGGAGTAACAACACCTTCGCCGTCCGTTGAGGACGCTTTGAGGGACATTCGCGGAGCACTGGACTGGAGTACCAATCTCAGGTTGCGCAAGCATCTTTTGCAAGCGCTCCTATTTACGATCATCGACTACTGTTCTCTTGTATACTGTGAGCTGTCGCAGGAATCGACTTAAAACTACAGAGGCTCGTGAATACAGGAATTCGGTACATCTATGGTGTAAGGAGAGATCTTCCCGTACAGGCGGGAGCTGCAGTGGCTAACCACTGCCGGATGCAGGAAGTACTTCACAGCTTGTTTCCTACGTAAAATGTTTAACTCGGTCGTACCATCATACGTACTGGCCTTTTTTGACTTCCGCGTCACACTCCGGCCTGTGAGGGGCGAGGTGAAACCTCTGGAAATTCCTACTTTCGCGACGGAGACGCTGAGGAACTCATTCCATATCATCGCTTCATACTTATGGAATAACCTGCCATCACACATCAGAAACACTTCATCCACCGTCACTTTCAAAAAACTTGCTAAGGATCACTTTTTTCAACTCGAAAACACATAACTCGTACACAGTCCACGCACACGCACACACCTACTTTCTCGATCATTCTACCTTCACTATCGCCACACTCTCTCACTATACATACTCTAAACATGCATCAATCTATTATCTAATCTTAATCTAATGCTGTAAACTTACAATCGTACAATATAATGTACGCAAAATAAAACTAATCTAATCTAATCTAATCTAATCCCTCTCTCCCCCTCTCTCTCACTACCACCATTAGCAGTCACCCTCTCCTCAGGCGCGCTCGCACGCTCAATTGTCGTAGTTAAGGCCCACAAACGTAAGCTACACACCAACGAGTTGGACGCAACCCTACTGGAAGAGGCAAGAGCCCTGAGCCCTGAACATCAAGGGCTCATAAACATCAATGAGCTGCTCCCTTCAGACGTCCATAAGCTGCGTTCAAGGGACAGGCTGGAGGCTAAGAAGAGACATGGTTGCCGAACTTTCGTCAGAGACGGGAGACTATTTATTCGCTGCAACGATGACAACGGGCGCGCCACCGTCAACACCGACGCTGAGCTAAATGATTTTTTAGCTCGGATTTCGCCTGCCGTCAGCGTTGTTCTACAATGAAGCTACCACACACACAATTCATTCCACCACATCCACCATCAAACTCATCTGCCGTGTCTTCGTCCGGTTCTGAGGTATCTCTGTCTGAAGGTCTAAGGGTCTGTCATTTCAATGCGAACTCACTCACAGGTCACATTGAGATGATCAGACTCTTCTTATCCAATCGCTCTCTATTCCACGTAATAGCTGTTACTGAGACCTGGCTAAGCAACAAGGTGACATCCATCCCTTCACTAGATGATTACCTGCTATACAGATGGGATAGAAACAGGAACGGAGGAGGTGTGACCCTCTATATACATAAATCACTGACGGTTAGTGTTATTTCATCATCCGACGGTGAATGGTCTGGCAAGCCAGGCAAGCCTGAATACCTTTTTTGTGAGGTATCGGCTACGGGAGTTTCTCCCATCTTCGTGGGGGTTGTGTATCGTCCACCTCATGCTCCTTTTTTCCAAGGCTCTAACTTTATAGACCAACTAACAACTCACATGCACAATTACTCCACGAAGGTTATAATGGGAGACTTCAATTCTGACCAGCTTTCCTCATCTGAATATACAATTTCATCAGGGCATTCATTGATGAGAACTCCCTTTTGTCTGTTCCCTATGGTGCTACGCACCATAAACAGGGTTCTGATACCTGGCTTGACCTATGTCTAATTGACGAGCAGGATCGCCTGCTGTCCCACTGGAAGACCGACGCACCTTTCATCAACGGACACGACCTTATCACTGCCACTCTCGACGTACAGATTCAACGCTACGTACCTAACACATACACCTACAGAAACTTTAAAGGTATTAGCGCCGAGAAGCTAAGGGACTTTCTTAGCGAATGTGACTGGTCATCTCTCAGCACTTCATCACTCGACGAATTCATATCCTTACTTAACACTAACCTTACTAACGCCATTAATCATCTCGCCCCATTGCGGACTGTGACACCAAGACGACAACAACGTCACCCGTGGTACACCGCGGCTCTTCGTGACCTTGTATCCGAGAGGGATAGACTTTACAGGCGTTTCAGGGACTCCAGGCTCGATCAGGATCTCCGCATTTACAGATTAGCTAGAGACTATACCCATAAACAAGTCGAGGAAGCCAGGCTGAATTACTACTATTCACGCCTGTCTACCTTGACCGACATTGCCGAGATCTGGAGAGAGCTGGAGAAACTTGGAATTTCTGCCACCAAGGCCCCCTTACCATCTCGATTTACCATGGATGAACTCAACGGGCATTTCAGCGCGATCTCCAACGATCCGTTGGCTCCCGTTGTTGAGGATTATCTTCTCACCCTGGAAAGTCTTGACCTCCCGGAACATTTCGAGTTCAGCCCTATAACGGAATCGGATGTGTTGGCTGCAATATCGCACTTTGACACCCAGGCCAGGAGAAGTGATGGCATCCCACAGGTTGTTATTTTAAAAGCATTGCCGG
Source organism: Nasonia giraulti (assembly GCA_016647725.1). Taxonomy (NCBI): domain Eukaryota; kingdom Metazoa; phylum Arthropoda; class Insecta; order Hymenoptera; family Pteromalidae; genus Nasonia; species Nasonia giraulti. The sequence continues at coordinate 28,710 of QLYP01000406.1, forward strand.
TTCTCGCTCCCTTACTAAGTCACATTTTTAACCTGTCTCTGAGCGTACCCTGCTTCCCATCTGCCTGGAAATTGTCACTTGTGCGCGCACTCAACAAAATCAGTTCACCAACAGCCCTGACTGACTACCGTCCGATTTCACTTCTCTGATTTCTCTCCAAGGCCCTGGAGTGGCTGGTGCACAAGCAGGTCTCAGAATACCTTGAATCAAGGCTATTGCTGGACAACCTTCAAACAGGCTTCCGCACTGGTCACTCAGTCTGGTCTAATTAGGCTAACTGATGATGCCAGGATCGGAATAAACAAAAAGAAAGTAACACTACTCCTTCTCTTCGACTTTAGCAAGGCGTTTGACACTGTGTGTCACGTCATACTCTGAGAAAGCTATCCACTTTCGGCTTCTCAAAGCAAGTCATTCGCTGGTTTGCCTCCTACCTCTCTGGGAGAGAGCAGGCCGTCGTTGGTGACAATAGTGAGCTTTCTTCTCCTCGGCGTCTCAATATCGGCGTCCCGCAGGGATCCGTTCTGGGTCCCTTGCTGTTCGCATTGTACATCAACGACATTGGTTTCTGCCTTGATACCGATGTTTCCCACCTCATCTATGCGGATGATTTGCAAATTTACAGTCAATGCCACCTTGAGGAGCTCGCTTCTTTATCAAACAAGATGGCTGCACAGAACAGGCTGAAACTTAATGTTGCTAAAACCAAAGCAATCGTCCTGGGCTCTCCCTACTACATTAACGCATTACCCTCAACAGCTAACACCTACATTAACATTGGGGGTGCCCAGGTCAGCTTTGAATCCTCCGTGCGTAATCTGGGATTGGTGCTCGACTCTAAACTTACGTGGAAGCAGCACGTTACACAAGTGTACCACAGCTGTACCATCATATGTACTGGCATACTTCGACTTCCGCGTGACACTCCGGCCTGTTAGGGGGGAGGTGACACATCTGGATATTCCTACCTTCGCAACGGAGATGCTGAGGAACTCGTTTCATATCAGTGCCTCATACCTATGGAACAACCTACCATCACACATCCGCAACACTGCTTCTATCTCAGGTTTCAAGAAACTGACTAAAGAGCACTTCCTCGAGCTCGAAAACACATAAACATCATGCTCTCACTCACGCACACGCACACACTCGCACACCCTCGCTTAACTCATCCTCACCTCATCATCACACTACACTCTACTACAACTGAAATCTGATACTTTTATTATTTCTCTAAACTTACTACTCCTGCTGTACATAATTGATCGTACAACACATTGTACGTAAAATAAAACCAATTAATCTAATCTAATCTAATCTCTCCCTCTTTCTCCCTCTCTATTTCTCTCTCTCTCTCTCTCTCTCTCTCTCTCTCTCTCTCTCTCTCTCTCTTGTCGTCTGCTAGAATCACTATTTTTTGCCGCTTTTTGTCTTCAGGCGTTTTTGTTCGCAGTCTGTTGCACGCTCATTCATGAAACCTTTAGCCTAATCTAATTTTCGCTGGAGGCTGCACTTAACTCACTTTGTCAACTCCGTTGCAAGTTTTCTCATCTCATCCTAACCTCAAAACGCTTGGCTTGGCTTGGCTTGGCTTTCCTGGTTTGGCTTGCTTTTCGCTCTCAACAGCGCACGCAGCGACATCTCACGAGGCGGCGGAAAAACATCAATCCGCATAGCTGCTCCGGTCGGTATAGTAAGCGCATAGTTCTGCCAAACGCCCCATGCCCTTGCTCGCTTGACCATCAGAGCCAAGATTAGGAAGGGCAAACTCCACACGGCCGAGCTCGACGCGAGTATTCTGGAGGAGGCAAGGGCCCAAAACCACTAGGGGCTTATCAACGTCAACGACCTACTTCCTCCTGTGATACTCAAGCTGCGTGTCAAGGCCAGGCAGGAAGCAAAGAAGATGCATGGATGCAGGTCCTACGTCCGGGACGCGACGATATGCATCCGATCCTTGGAGGACACGGATAGGGCCACCGTAATCAACTCTGATAAGGACCTGGACGCTTTTTTAGCCCGGAGACCACCAATCAACAGTAGCAACAAAAACAACAACTACGACAACGACAACAACGACTGAAGACAACGCACATTATTCGCTCCACACCACCTTCATCTTCATTATCTTCGCCTGCACTTGCATCTTCCAAGGTAACTCTGTCCGACGGCTTAAGAGCCTGCCACTTTAATGCTAACTCTCTTAAGAGTCATATTGAGGCGGTCAGGCTCTTTTTATCTACTTGTCCCTTCTTTCACGTAATGGCTGTAACTGAAACCTGGCTGGACGACAAGATAAAAAGTATCCCTTTAATTGACAACTATACACTCCTAAAACGTGACAGAAACAGGAACGGTGAAGGTGTGGCCCTCTACATACATAACACCCTCACAGCTAAAATCCTCATCTGACGGCACATGGTTGCGCAGGCCAGGGAAGCCGGAGTATCTATTCTGTGAGATCTTCGCCAAGAAAATCGCTCCAATCTTTGTCGGCGTTGTATATCATTTACCCCATGCCCCTTTCACCCAGGGCAGTGATCTCATCGAAAACCTCACCACTCGCATGCACTGTTACTCAACTAAATTGATCATGGGCGATTTCAATGCCGATCAGCTCTCAACATCTGAGGACGCAAAATTCATCAGGACATTCATAGATGAAAACTCCCTTCAGTCGGTTCCATATGGTGCCACGCAACACAAGCCGGAATCCGACACCTGGCTTGACCTCTGCTTAATCGACAAGCAGGATCGCCTGCTTGCATACTGGAAGACTGACACACCTTTCATAAACGGACACGACCTTATAACGGCCACACTCGACGTACAGCTGCCACGACACGTACCTCTAACTTATACTTACAGAAACTACATAGGCGACTGGTCATTTCTCGCCACGTCATCACTAAACGATTGCATCACATTACTAAACACTAACCTAACAAACGCTATAAATTATCTCGCCCCATTACGTGCAGTGACCACGGCTCTTCGTGACCTCTTGAAAGAACGGGACCGACTCTATCGTTGCTTCCGTAGATCACGTCTCCCTGTGGACTGTTCCTTTACACCCTGGCCAGGGATGACGCTCTAGACAGGTTGAGGATGCCAGGCTGAATTATTATCATTGACGCCTGTCATCCCTGACTGACGTCGGCGAGATCTGGAGAGAGCTTGAGAGACTTGGAATCACCACCTCCAAAGAAAAACCACCTTCTCGCTTCTCCATCGAAGACCTCAACAAGCATTTCAGCGGTGTGTCCACCGATCCATTAACCCCTGCTGTTGAGGATTATCTGCGCAAGCTCGAGGGTCAGAACACCCCCGAACATTTCAATTTTAGGGAGATAACGGAATCGGACGTAGCAGCCGCGATCATGCACTTTGACTCCCAGGCAAGGGGCAGCGATGGCATCCCACAGGTTGTAATTCACAAGGCACTGCCAGTATTCGCTCCCATTCTCTGTCCTATTTTGAACCTGTCGTTGAGCGAGTCATGCTTCCCCTCTGACTGGAAAAAGTCACTAGTGCTCGCGCTAAACAAAGTCAGTTCTCCAACAGCATTAACTGACTATCGTCCGATCGCCCTACTATGCTATCTGTTTAAAGCACTGTAGTGGCTAGTTCACAGGCAAATCTCTGAACATCTTAAATTGAGGCTCTGCCTTGATAATCTCCAAATTGGTTTCATCAATCAGGCCCTATCAAGCTGACAGACGATGTCAGGCTTGGGATCAACAAAAAGATGGTAACACTCCTTTTTCTTTTCGATTTTAGTAAGGCATTTGACACTGTGTGTTACGTCAAGCTATTCAGCAAGCTAACCTCTTTCGGCTTCGCTAAGCAAGTCATCCGCTGGTTCGTCTCGTACCTAACGGCAGAGAGCAGGCTGTCATTGGTGACAATGGGGAACTTTCCACCTTTCGCCCACTCAACACCGGGGTACCGCAGGGATCTGTCCTGGGTCCTCTGTTGTTCTCGCTGTACATCAATGATATAAGCTTCTGCCTCGACTCCGACATATCTCATCTCATATACGCGGATGACTTGCAGATTTATAGCAAATGCCACCTGGAGGAGTTCGACTCATGTTCCGAGAGGATGACTGCTAACGCCGACAGGATTTCAGGCTAGGCTGCACATAATCATCTAAAACGAAACGTTCGCAAAACTCAGGCAATCGTACTGGGCTCTCCCTACTACATTAATGCTTTGCCAACTTTTGCTAATACCTATATCAATATAGGAGGAGCCTGGGTCGAATACCAATCATCTGTGTGCAGTCTAGGGTTGGTGCTCGACTCTAATTGTAAGTTAACCTGGAAAGAACACGTTACACAATTGTATAAACGTGCCCACTCACTAATGTACAGACTCAATTTTTTTTCGCAAGTACCTTGTGCAAGCATTATTATTCCCTATCATTGACTACTGCTTACTAGTGTACTGCGACCTGACTCAAGAACTAGACACCAAGTAACAGGACAACATCGAGCCCTAGTCAATACTCTTTCACTCACCACATACAGCTCGCATCTTCCCATCTCGCCCTCATCACATCACATTCCATTGCATATTCCATCTCACACACAACATCTATCACCCAAACTAAATTAAAAACACTCTATATACATCAATTATTAAAATGTAAATATTGTACAATATAATGTACAGAAAAATGAAATAAATCTAAATCTTAAATCTCTCTCCCCTCTCTACGCCATACTCTCTCTCGCTCGCGCGCGCGCATCTTCCAAACCCGCCGCCTGGCTGTCGCTCGCGTATACCTACTGTTTGGCTTTTATTGCCCTATCGCCGACTCTTACCCTTTCTGCGCTGTAAAGAGAGAGATTGTTTTACGTGTAAAACTTATATGGTGGCCCTGGAAAGGGCGGATTGTTTTCCAAATATGTATTATTTTAATTAGCGTTTCAGCTTGCTGTAGCAGTCTGTTTCGGGGCACGAAAAGGTGTGTGTGGAAAAGGATTTTTGATTCTGTGACGAGGAGGAGGAGGATTTTTTGGACAGATTATTATAACCGCTTTTCTCTGGAGACGAGAAAGTGTTGGTTAAGTATAACGACTGATTGTTCTGCTTTCTTGGCTCCTTGCTTCTCATAAGAGGCTGTCTCTCCTCCCACGTAGAACCTTTTTTCTGCTCTTTGCTCTGCTCCTGCTCCATGGTCGAATTGCTGCATTTCCGGTCGCTTGACGAATGATTCGTATCGAAATGAACGCGTGCGTACATAACTTTACTACACGGTGCCGCGAAGCCTACTCTAAATTTCAGTTTTGGGAATCGTTGATGGAAGTGGGGGTTTTGCACGCATAAAAAAGAGAAATTCTAGCAGACTATTTATTTACGAAAAAAACGCGTACCAGTCGAATAATAAAATGATTCAGCTTACATGCAAATAATACAATAAAAATGACACACAAACGCGCACACACATACTTTAAATTTATACGCGATAAATTACAAACTTATTACAAACAAGCGATACACCTACACTTGCGGGTCCTCCTCGTAGTAAACCGGGCACCAACTTTTTCGGCGGAGTAGGCATCCGGTGAAAGTCGTATGGTACGCTGCGGTTGCTTGGACGTTGTTGTCGTCGCCTGCTGATGATGGTCGAGGCGAAGGCTATCTCGGCTAATCCATATCCAGGATGCACAAGCAGGGCTGTCCGTTGCACTACCAGCAGCGAAAGAGAGGGCACCTCCAGCACTGCTGCCGCATGTAGTGCTCTGAACTGTTGGTGATGCACACTTTGCACCTCACGTTGATCGGCACAAACATGCTCAGCTGGGTTGAGATAGCAATACGCGATATTTACGAGTATTTGCTAACTCTAATCAGAGACAGGAGCGATCGCGTCGGTGTTTCAATCTCGAGCGAATATTTTACAAACGGGTCGGCCGGGCTCTTATATCGTCTCGCGAGCGCGCTGACTGGCGACGATTTATGGTTTGTGGTGTCTAGACTCGTTCAGAGAAACGCAAATTTTCGAGTCGACAAGTCATTTACCGTTTGTTTGACCGTCGTAGAGATGCCTGTAGGTGCAGGTGGCTCTCGACGGAAAAACTTGACCGTCGACAGCGTTTCTCAACGGTCCATCATTCAGATCAGCAATTGTGACAATCTCTGTCTGCCGAGAGCGATTGTTGTAGGCGAGGCGAAAATCGCGCTTCAGACGAGCGATACCCCGGCGATGCGAGCCGAGTGGAACGTCATCCGCGACGGTCGTAGGCAGTTACAGCATGAGGCTGTGGTGTACAAGAGCTTCGTCATTTCCAGCATTATTTTACTGTTCGTGGTACAGCTTTAGTTGCTACGAGAAAGATTCGATGGGCAGCGGTGAAACACCATTTTTTGACGGACGCAGCGATGCCTACACAACCGCAATTTTTTTGCTCTACTCCAAGCTTCATTACGACCTGATCGTCAATATTTTTGGATCTGCGAAAGCAAAAATTTTCTATACTTTTTGCAATTGCGGCTACCGTAATATCGAGGATCACAACTGTAGACAGCTGTGTTTGCGCTGCTTCGTCTCGCCACCCTATAACGAGAACGAAGCTTTGCAAAAATGCGCATCGTGCAATCACAGTTTTTTCGGCGATGTATGTTTTCGCAACCATTTAGTTGCGGGATCATACAAAGCTAAGCAAAAACGGTAGTGCGATGTGCTGCAGATTTGTCGTACCTGCTGCAAAAGCGTGAACCAGCAGCGCGGTAAGCACAAGTGCGGCAAAAATTGGTGTTGACATTGCAAGTCAACACATGGCTATAATCAACACTGTTTTATACAGCCAAAAACAAATGAGGCTTCAGCGAAAAAGTATCTTCATGTTTTCTACGATCTGGAAACGATGCAAGAAGTATCGTATCGAGGCGATGAAAGCATAAAGATGCACGTCCCGAATGTCTGCGTTGCACAGCAAGTCTGCACGGAGTGCATAAGTTCTGACGAAGTTCATCGATAGTATCAGCTATTTTCAAATGAAGTTGGCCGCGTTGCCTGCTACATTCGGTTTAAGTGAGACTACGAAAAAAAGGTGTTTTCCACACCTTTTCAACACATCGGCTAACACCGAATACCGTGGCGCCATACCGGATGCGCACTATTATTCGCCCGACACTATGTCGACGAGCGAGTGCGAGCAGTTCTTGCTGTGGCACAGTGAGATGCGTGCAGCGAACGCAGTATTCGACTACTGTCGCATGAATGTGACGATTCTGCCTCTCGAGTGTGTGGCTTTCAGAAAATTTTTTCTCGAGGTCGGAGACACGGACCCGTTTGTACTGGCTACTATAATTGCGTCCGCGTGCTCTCATCTCTATAGAAAATATTTCTTAGAGTCACAGACTATAGGAATAGTCCCCAGGGCGGGTATAGGCGCGCCGACAAGCACTTGCAAAAATCCGTTGAGTGGCTGCTGCAGTGCGAGCGAGAGATCGGTCGCGAAATCGTGCATGCAGGCAGAGCGGGCGAATATAGGCTTCGCGAGGGATTTTTGGTCGATAGATTTTTACCAACTGCCGATGCAGCCGAAAATCCCATTGTTTTTGAATACCAGGGCTGCTATACGCATGGCTACCCTGAGTGCTTTAAAAACAATCGCAACAAGCCAAATGCCTGGGGTCGTACTCTCGATGCGTTGTTCGAAAGTACACGAGCTAAAATCGCGCAGATCCAAAATATCTGCTGGTCAACGAGGAGGTGATGTACGCGAATTGACAGTACATCGACGATGCGGTGGAGTCTACTACATATACGAACGTAGTTATAGCAGCGTACACGATAAATATGGCCCGCTTGAAACTTTTTTCGTATTTGGAGAAGTTCGGCAAGCGAACACTGTACTGCGACACTGATTCGTGCATATTTGTAAGCAATGAAAACGCAAAAGAATACAGGTCTCCGTTAGGCTCGTTGCTCAGCGATATGACCGACGAGCTCGACGAAGGGACTTTTATTACGAGCTTCCTCTCAAGCGGTCCGAAATTTTACGGCTACAGAACTGTGAATTCGAGAACTGATGAGGTATCCGAAAAGTGTAAAGTCAAGAATATCTCGCTAAATTTCTCTAATTCTTTGAGAATAAATTATCCTAGCATTAAGAGTATGATTGAAAATTATTTTAAGCCTGATGAAGGGAATGAATGCATTATTCTTAAGTTTAATTCTATTAAAAGACTACCACACCACACTGTCGTCATGCGAGAAGAGGTCAAATCGTGTAGCATAGTCCTAAAAAAGCGTAGGTATGTCACTTCTAGGTTATCGCTCCCGTACGGTTACAAAAGTTAAGTATAGTATGTAAGTTGTTTGTGAATAAAAAAATTTAAGAATCTCGTTTTTGTATTAGTTTTTAAGTAATATAAATTGTTCTGCGTTATGTTTAATATATTTATAATAAAAAAAAGTGATACTCGTGGCCGTTAATATACGCTTATAAGCGGCCCGCGTGAGTATACGCGTATACGCGGCCCGCGTGAGTATACGCGTAAACGCGGCCCGCATGAGTATACGCGTATACGCGGCCCGCATGAGTATACGCGTATACGGGGCCCGCGAGAGTACACGCATATACGCCTATACGAGGCCCGAGACAGTACACGCGTATACGCGATCCGCGCGCGCGACCGCTTCCGCCCCCCGCGGTAGAGGAATAATATTAATAGAAAGCTTTTCGGGAACAGAGTGCTTTAGTCGAAAAGATGGATACGCGTTGGAAGCATCCTTTTACGGCGTGCATAGCAGGACAGACAGGAGCTGGAAAAAGCTGGTTTCTGTACAAATTTTCGAGCATCTGCCGGAGATGTGCGATGCTTGCTTCGACAGGGTTCTGCTCTACTATACCGAGTGGCAAGAGACGTACCACAGCGAATTCAAAGTTGGCGGGAGTGCTGCTGTACCTATCAAGTTTCGAGAGGGACTTTTGCAGCGAAGCGATTACTCTATGGATACGGGAAAGAAAAAAATTACTGATTCTCAACGACTTGATGCGAGAATCATCGATCGATATAGTTCTGGATTTTTTCTCGTTTTCGTCTCATCATTTGAATTTGTCGGGCTTTCTGGTGACGTAGAATATTTTCACCAGGGAAAGTCTCAGCGCGACATAAGTTTAAATTCAAAGTATCTTGTTATATTTAAAAATCCTCGCGACAGAACTCAGATTCGGCATCTCGCGCGACAAATTTATCCGGAAGATCTGAGGTTTTTGCAGGAGGCTTACATAAATGCTACGCGCGGACCTCACTCGTATCTTCTTCTTGATCTAACTCAAGCGGCCGTGGATGAGAACAAGGTTCGCACGTGTATATTCCCAAGCGACGATATTCAGTACGCCTACGTGCCGAAATTTGGTAAAAAGTAAAAATACAAAATAGGTGTGCTGACCACTACGCGTAGGCAGTAGACAAGAAGTATGGCGCCAACAACATCGAAGAAACAGGCTGGGTATTGTATACCCGTGGCTGCAGTGGACACCAAGCATTTCAACAGAAAACGAGTTGCTCTACTGAACGCTCTTTGTCACACGGACGGTCAACAACGTACTGCTCTTTTACGCACAATCGACAAGAGACTCATGCGTTGCATATGCGAGTGCGCTTTGAATATCTTGCAAGGTGTAATCAAAATAAAAGACTCGCATAAACGACGACTCAAAAAGCACAAAACGTGCTAAGAAAATTGACGATTTGCAATAATAAGAAATCTGTCAGCGATTGGCAGAAAAAAAACGAGTTCTCGTACAGAACGGGTGCTTTTTGCCGCTTCTACTCGCGCCTATTATCAGGGCTCTTGTCTCGAAGTTATTCAATTCAAAGTCACCCATACAAGATTCCAACATTATAGAGCTGATTAGCGACGTTGTCGCACGCAGGAAAAAACACCGAATCAGACGGAAGTGTCCATCGGACGTTTACCTTTCGCCAAATTCATCAAGACAGTCGATACACCGATAAAGCTGATTGGAAACCCTGAAATAGTGAAAATTGGTAAAAATTTGACAGAGCCGAATAATACAGCGAAACGACGACTGCCTAGTAAAGAGAGCATCGACGCGTCGATGGAAATGCACAACGCTAGCAGCAGTAGCAGCGAATCACCAGCATCGCCTGCTTTGACGAGAAATCGAGCAAAGAACAAGGTGCTACATCTCGCAAACTTTTAAGCATGTCGTTGTCGTCGTACGAGAAGCAATACTACAATGTCTCGCACGAGGCTGGTTACGCGGGTGCGAGAAACCTCGTGCGTGTAAATCGAAAAGGCAAATTATTTAGCGCGTCTGACAAGCGTGAGAAAGAACGAATATACGAGTTGCTTAGTAATTAAGACGCCTATACTCTTTACAGACCCGTTAAGCGTAAATTTTCGCGATTAAGTTACAACGTCAGCAACATCGATGCGTGAGGGAATGCGATTTGCTTCAATTAACCACGATCAAAGAGCACAATGACGGATACTGTTACCTAATCGTATTGGTGGATGTATTGAGTAAACACGCGTGGCTGGAGCCTCTACGCGATAAAACAGCCGCCAACGTTACCGCAGCCTTCGGACGAATACTCGAACGCAGCGACGGACTCTTATAATCCGATACTCTTATAATCCGATAAGGGTAAGGAGTTTGTAGGCTCGACGTTTCAGGAATTTTTGAAAAAACGCGACATCAAATTCCGTACAGCTCGAAATCCCGATATCAATGCGTGTATGTGAGCATATATGTATGCCGGCATAATTCTGGAAGTACGTGACCGATCGTCATAGAATTTTACGTGCATTAGCAAGATCAATGCGCGCTCTACGCGCTCTGCTTTATACTAAACATTTTTATAGGTTAGAAACAAACTATCACGCGCGTCCCGCCATCTATCTTGTAATCTCATTGGCCAATCGACGATCAATCAAAGAACGAATAGAATGATGATTCCTCTCTTATTTAGAGTAGGATATATATTGTCTGATTCTGAATTCGGGAATTTTTTTTTATGATACTGACCATTTCATGGTCATTTTTTGATTTTGGAAAAAATATATTCACTTTTTTTTAATGATATGATTTATACAATAAATTCAACAAAAGTGTTACTAAAAGGGCATTAAATCGCTTACCTTTTTCCGCAAGATTTACAAGATTGACCGGTCCGTACGATTGTTATGATAAAAAGGTGATTTAAAAAAAAATTAATATTCCCAAAAATAAATGTTCAAACATTTTGAAAAAATTGATGACAGTAAAAAACGATGATATCTCTTCGCTGTAATAATTTGAAGCCATTTTGGCAACTAGTTTTCAAGCTAAAATTCGAAAACCAAAAAATGGGTTTTTTATGTCGTACCATTACAGGAGTAAAAAGACTAATTAAGTTCGAATTTTGAAAAAAGATAGATCTTTTGCTTATCTAGGCTAATTTCTTTTCGCAGTTTATAAACCGATCAGTTCAAAATATATTAAGACTCAAGGTCTTTGTCTCTCACCCTGTATGTCCTGCGCGACTGAAAATTACTATTTTATTACAATCTTACGACTTGCTAACTAAAAATCAAACTTTTTTAGGAAAATTCATGGTTTTATAAGGTCAGGAGTATCCTACAGTATTTAAAATATTGAGGTTTAAATTTTATCATGAAAATTATATGATTTGATGCTGTGACTAGTGGACGAGAACAGCGACCGTCTAATAGCTAGTCGGAACGATTGCAGTCCATCCTTTAAAGTGTTACCATTTCCCTATTTTAAAGATTTTAAACGAATCATTCTGATGACCACAGTCTTTTACTAAGAAAAGTGCTTCTTCAGTAAAATAATAAAGATTGAAAATATTCAAAAAAAGTTTAATATATTGTATATTTGAACAATATTTTATCAATTGGAACTATAAATTTAGTTGGAGGAAGCTACTATTGTTTGCTATAATATACGCATTAATTATCATTATTTAAGAAAACTAATTTTAATTTTAATTTTATTCGTAGAATACATCTCACTACTCACATGACCGAAGGAGACAAAATATTGGGATAAGAAACTCTGACGAAAAGAAATATACCGAGCCAATTTTCAACTTGCAATATCAAGTTAATAACCTAATATTTTCAGATAAATTTGTTTAAAGATAAAAGATTAAGTTAATATATTTCAAATAGATATCAACAGATTACGCATACGCGCAATACTAATGATTTTTTCAGTACAACTAAACTCAATACTGAACGACCCGGCTCACGATACAAAGATGCCGACACTCAGTAAAATTCGCGTATATAAAAGAAGCGTCCGATTAGGTTCCTAACTAGAGCTAAAAAAGACGCCGAGGAATTCTCGCGCCTATTCGAGATCCTGTGCGTATCTATAATAACTTCCGCGACGCTATCGACATCAAACTGACGACGTCAAACTAACAACGTCAAACTTGCGACAAGCGCACCAGTTACAAATCTACTAGGATTAGATAACGCTAGGTCGTCATCTGGCACTAGAAGTTATCGTCGCTCCTAACGAAGAGTAGTACATTTCAGATTTGACACGAAGACTAGTACATTTTATTTTTGCCGCGAAGACAGTTAGTTACATTTCAGATCATTCCACATGTAAAATATCTAACGGTTTTGTAGAAAAACAAATAGTTATTTTGGTTAATACTAATAAAATTGCAATATTTTTAAAGTTGCCGAATAATTTTTCAAAAATTTCGAAATTTAAAAAGTAGTTATGAGATTTAATATTAATTTTTGTTTTTAAATTAAAAGTTTATATAAAAATTTGTTTGATTTCAAAATTTTTTAAAAATTATTCGGCAACTTTAAAAATATTGCAATTTTATTAGTATTAACCAAAATAACTATTTGTTTTTCTTCAAAACAGTTGGATATTTTGATGTGGAAAGATCTGAAATGTAACTAGTCTTCGCGGCAAAAATAAAATGTACTAGTCTTCGTGTGAAATCTGAAATGTACTACTTTTCGTTAGGAGCGACGTTATACTAGCGTCACCGTGGAGTCACGTTACACGGGACTCTATTCGGCGCGTCGCGTGTGAACGCGCCTTCCTCGTGCCTCAATATGAAGACAGTAGTGGTGCGCGCTAGTGGTGTACACTACGCGTGTCGACCCAGCCGGCCCATTATAAGTCAAATAGAAATTTTTTGTTAAAAATCTAATAATTTTGCAACAAATCAATATATTCATCCAAATAGTATTTTTAAAGTTTAGGTTATAAGGGATTATAAGAAAATTGTTATAAATGTCATCGTCCACTATTTTTGGGGGTGATAAAAAGGGTAAAGTAATACACCTTTCAAAAATCGATTTTTTTTGTCTCCTCCTTATGGTGTATTTCAAAGAAGAATATAAATATTGATACAATCTTTTTATACTTGCCAGAAATATGTATAAATATATAAAGGAAACATTATCAAGCCATTAACTCCTATGTAAGGGGTGCAAATAAGGGGTACGTCGGTGAAAAATCGACAATAAATATTGTAAAGGGTTTTCGTGGTCGCTGAAAATGATTTTGACAACTATTACTTCTCACCTAAGGTATGGCTTACCCTTATTATCCCCGACTCTAGGGAAGGAAATGAGAGTAAGACATTGAGAAATCGAAAAATCGCCAATAGATATTGTAAAAAGTTTTCGCGGTCGCTGAAAATAAATCATATTTGATGAAGGTTTGTATTCATGTAAAGCTGAAACTGGTTTTTTATTTTTCTTACCTTTTGCACTATACATTATCAAATTTTCAGCTTCATTATGATGATAAGAGAAGTTTACATAATAATTCTGAACCATTTGGATTCACATGTACTAAAGTTATTGATAAAAACCAATTAAAAATCAAGGCCTTTGAAAAAGTATCATGCGTACACAGCTTAGGCTAAATCAATAATGAAGATTTGGACATGCATTTATACCTCTACTAAGCAGAAATTTACATTTTTTTCGTCAGAACTCTCATCGTTCATCTGAAATTAATCAAAAATTTATTGAACAATAAAAATATTCAAAAATAGTCTAATTTAATAATATGTATGGATTAATGACTACATAAACAATATTTTGAAAGTTTTAAAACAACACGTATCAAAAACTGAATTTTTTTTAAGGGGTCCAGCTTGGGTTAAATCCTGCAAAAAAAAAAAATATTCGTCTAATATAAATTTACAACAAGTACAATGTGAAAAATATTAATTCAAATTATTAGCTACATATACAACGTATGGATAAGAATGTTTCATTAATATTTTTTAGAAATGTATTTTATTAGGTCTGAGAGGTTATGTTTAACGTACATTTTAGGCCCAGGTAGAGTAAAGACGGTCCAGATCTTTCACCCAGCCGTGGAAAGCGACTAAAAACACTTATTTATATAGTAAATAGTCATCAATTTTGGTAAGTGATTTTGTATGGTATATATATATGATATTATTCAGTAGGAATAGTGTATATTGTAAATAATTTCAGTAGATATATATTTTTCTTGTTTAATTTACACAAAAAGAAAAAATTTATATCAGACGAATATTCTTTTGTTTTTTTTTGCAGGATTTAACCCAGGCTAGATTCCTTAAATTAGAACATTTTTTTCAAAAAGATTTTAATTTTGCCACCTGCTTAGCACAAACAGTTAGAAGCGTGTGCGGGTTATGTACACAAACAATTCAAAGTAAATAAATTAAAAACTAATAGTATACTAGCTTAAACTCATTCGCTAACGCTCGCTCGTTATATTCAAACATTGATTCAACTTTTAAATATATATAGTCCACAAATTTATAATAATAGAAATATGAAGCAAACACAATAATAAAATAATAAACCATTATTAAAATATAATTTTATTTTAAAATCAGAAGTAATAATATCATAACATTAAGGTAGTTTGGCCCATTCAGCTCCTGAAGAGTGGGGAAAGCCCCCCCCCCCCCCGGCACCGCGCACCAGACCCCCTCTTTCCGCGCACCTCCTCGCGCAGCCTATAAGCTTGACGTTATGTTTGTGTCACTCTTAATTTCTCAAAAACGAATTCGGTAACACAATTTGAAATTTTGCGTACAGATACTTATTTTTACCAATATGTCCCGCAGTTTGTTATTTTGTTCTCTTATTGTAAAAGAAAACGCACTCTATGTTAACTGACTATTCTCATCGACTTCCATAAGAACCCGTGTTTAACCTCCTAACTTTGAACCCAAATATTATCAAATTAAGGTCTGTAACAAATATCGTAAAAAATCGTAATAGTTCCTACACTTTATGACGAACATAATCTTAGTGTTTCATTTTATTCTGTTATTTCTCGCATAACCACCGAACCTCCTTAAAGCATAATACTTATTATATAAATCTTCTACACTATATTAAAATTTTATATTGGGTCGATTTTGTAAAAACCTTCCAAAACTCGTAAAAAAAATTAAATCTATCTTACGGTAGAAATGTTCTTTGAACTTAAATCATTCAGGTTACCGAAAAAAGGTGCCAAATGAATTAAATTTCAATTCAGAGCTCTGTGATTGTGAATATGAAATGATGAATGTTGTATATATTCATGCATATTACAAGATGTAATTTGCAGATTTGGTCCAGATGAAAGGGATGCTGCAAATAGTTATTTGTGCAGGCATGCACTTTTTTTAAAACTATGTGTTTGTAAATATAAAATGACAAAAATTGTAATGTAATAATTTTTTTATAAAGAGCGCTTAAATGAATTTATCAGTAGGCAAAGATAAGTTAAGATTAAACAATATAAATTTTGTTAAATAAACCGTAACTTATAATAAAAGTAGATGTGAATTTATAATATTTTAACGTTTTCATCAATTATCTATAGTTATCCTTATTGATAAATCTTAATTGAGATCTCTACTATTAGGTATACTGCTCTATTAGGTTTACTTTTAAAATACTCTTATAAAGTTTGTTATAATTGAAAATTATTTTTTTAGTAGTAAAACCATATTCAGTAAATAGATGCATTGAAGCATTCTTAGCCACATTTTGATTTTAAAATATTAGACATAAAAATTTCAGTTGAGAAACTCATAGTGATTCCACAATCAATAAAGTGTCATTCGATTATTGACAACTGAATATTATCTATTTATGAAATTTTAAAATCAACTTTTCGCATTGTCACGGACGAGCGCTAGGCTCTCCGGTGGGATCTTCGATGGCTGCGGCTGACGATGCTCAGAGCGCATCGTCAGCAGGGAACGCCGCTGCTTGGAGTTCGAACGGCAGAAGATGCAGCATCTTTGCACGCGCAACCGCTCGCCGCCGACGAGTCGCGTCGACGGCAGAGCGGGCGACCACAGACGAGAGCAGAGCTCTCCCAAACACCCAATAAACTCTGTTCTGGACTTCAAGCATTCGTCACTTGTGCTTCCAGAGCACCCTCCCAGCATCCCCAAACGTCTGTGACATCTGGCATCCCTGGTTCCAGATGTCACAGTGTCCGGATCTGGCGCAGCAACATCTGACCATCGCAGAAGTTTTGGCCAGCAAGATTCTCCGAAAATTATTTTTTGTTGTTGTTTGAACAAAATTTTCCGCATATATCGGGAGTCCGGCACGTCAAGTTTTAACCAGCGCAGCACCGGGGCTCCAAGACTTCTCGGGAAATCTAGTGCATTATTTAAGCACGTGTGGTCGCCGAGGCTCAGCAAGGCCGTCAGAATCTCAGCGGCCGAAAAATCAACTCAGCCGATGGAGAGCCGCCAATACCAGTCGGCGTCATCTACCAAGGGCCAAGCCAATTTTGAAGTCGAGAAAATCCTGGAGCAGCGCGAATTCGCCTCTTTGAAGTCAGCGTATCCAGCTTCAATCCGATTCACGCCCGAAAATTCAGAGGCCCGGCCAGTCGTCGATTTCCGCACGATCAACTGAGGTGCGGAAATTTTATCCAGCAAAACCGGCGAGTTTTGCAAACTTTCCTCAAAGCCGACCTTCGGCCCACAAAGTCCATCTGGACCAAGTAAGCCCATCTGACCAACGTAGAGAATAGCTGTCGGTGCGGACCAGTCACCGACGCGCGCGAGCAGCACATCTCAGCAGCATTCTCGCAGAGCAGCCGTCGGCGCGGACCAGCCGCCGACACGCACGAGTCGTCCAGCCAGTCACCATGCGTGCAGCATTCTACCTCTTCGCAGCGTACCTGTAAGTCTTTCTCGTTTTTAATAGAGTGGCTTGGCTTTTCGGGAGTGTCCATATCCTATTTCTGGCCGATAGTTACAAATTTTTCGCGCGTTTTTTTTTTTTGTTAAGCTTGGATTTAGGCAGGCGTCGGTTAATAAGCGATGGCCCCGCCTGGGCTATTCGGTTTATCGGTTCCAACGCTCTCTCGGGGAGCGAGGAAAAAGGATAAAGTCCGTCCCGCTAGCGACCCCGACGAGCATAATCGGAATCAGACCGAAATCGCACATGGCATGTTCGGCTTAGCCGTAGACCTGAGACTCCGCGTGCGCGAAGAAGGACCGGGAGAACGCTGCTCGGAGAGGAATCATCGGACGATTCGGAAACCGACAACCGGGTCAATGTACGACCAGCATGTGTCCCGAGGTGCAAAGCGAATTATTGCGCGGTAAAGCGACAACGCCACGCCCGCAGCAGATCGCGAAATCCACCGAGGAAGAGAGTCACGACCGGAGCAGCGTACACATGTCCAGTCCGGCAATGTCGGTGAACGAAGCGCGCGCGCTGTCGGAATCGGGAAAAAAGTCGAGATCCCAGCTAAACATGCAGAAGCTGGAGGATAGATTAATCGGTCTCACGCTGGGCAACGATGGGAACCCCGGGGACTTTCCTGGCGATCCAACGGCGGTACCGTTTTCTGTAAAAGCGCGCGACAAAATCACAAGCAAGTGCCACGCGTGCATTCAAAATTTGCACGAATTTAAAAATACAGCGTGGCAAGGTACAACCAACGAGAGGTTCAGACGCTGCAGACCGTATGAATACGGTCAACGCCTGCCGCCCAAGTCTGAGGTCCCGCAGGTGCTAAACCCATTCGCCCTCGCCTCCCCAAGTGACACACGAGCCCGAACACCCCGTACGCGTAGCCCGCCTCAGGCGCTAGCTCAATATGGCTGGCCGGGACAGGAACGGCGGGCGACCCGCGTAGCCCGCGAGGAAAACGTACGTTCCCGCGAAAGAGAGACTCGCGAAGCGGCAGTGACTCGGACTACCCGCGAAAAGATGCTCGTGTTTACACGCAGAGCGCATCGCCGGAGGCAAAGATGAGTCTAACCGCCGGGCATCGCCCACGGTAAGACAGCTTTGCGAACGGTACGAACAGCTGGACTCGCGTAGCGGAAGCTTGATTGGCAGCGCAGCGAGCAGCGCTTCGAGGACATAGTCAAGCTCGCAGCAGAGAGGCATTCGCTCTGCGCGAGATGCAAGTCCCCGTCGCGAACAGAGGCGCGCCGGGGAGCCTGTAGACCCGGCCTCGAATTTCAGGCACCGCCAGGAATCACCTCGCCGCGAACATAGGCGCTCGTTGGAGCCTGTTTGGCCAATTTCGGACTCGGGTAGCGACACAGATTCTGACTCGGAAAGTGAATTGGGCGCTATATTCGACTCCAAACTTAATACCGATCGCGGTTTTGACGAAAATGGGCATGACATTAGCTTCGATCGCTCAGCGCCAATGCGTCACGTATACGAGCAACGCCCGGTCGCGATAAATTCGCAGAAACTCTCAAAATCCGCGGATAACTACGGCAACGAGTTCGAGGCTCGTAAGCGTGGGCGCTCGCACCGATCCGACGGACGCGCTCAGCACTCTGACAGCGCATACGTGCGTGGCGACCCGCGGCAGGAGCCCCTGTCTTGGAAACGACCAGGAGGCGGTGACCGATATCCTCCGGACGACGATCCCGACCCCGACCCATCCGACGGCGGCCACGGACGCAAATGGGCCCCAGGGCACCCGCAACGCGGTTTTCCCATGTACGGAAACACTGCAGGCTGAGCGGATAGGTTTGGCAACCCCGCTAGCCTGCCGTTCCACCAGGCCGCGAACGCCATCCCGGAATTTGACGGCGATCCCGACAATCATAGTCTTTTCCGCAGAGGTGTACGGGAGGTAATGATGTCACACGGCCCGGCTTATAAGAGGTATTTGCTCCTCTACATATCTAACAAATTAAAGGGTAAAGCCAGGGAGAATTACCGCGCGCGTATCGCAAACTACACTTCTGTAGAAAAACTATTGCACGATATTAGGCTGCACTATGCGAATATCATCTCATATGCGAATATCGGCATAGCCGATCAGATCTACACGCAGATGCGGTCCATCAAGCAAGGACCGAACGAGCCCGTAGGCGAGTACGGCTTGCGTGTAGAAAAACTGTTTAACCGCTTTAAGATCATCGTGGAGTCGGCTCCCGATCTGTCTAACTCGGATAGGCGGGCTAAGAGACGTCAGGCAAGAGTCGACGTGCTGGACCAATTTTTGTTTGGCTGGAAAGCTCCGCTGGACCACCAGGTCAGTTACAGGTTCCCGAAGGATTTAAGCGCGGCAATCACCGCTGCTATTGAATTCGAGGGGAAGCAGAGCGGCCGAGATGCCGGCAACGCATCGTTACTGGCTAAACCCGCTGCTCAGGTACGCAGAGCTACCGCAGAGGAGGTCGGCAAAAGCGGCGAACAGCAGCAAAACGCGGGTTCTGATCAGATCGAAAATCCGCGGGTGCATTGCATTTACTGCAACCAACATGGGCACTCGGTCGACGCTTGCATCGTGTTGGTCCGACACGCGTCCGAGCGAGCGATCTCCAACCCCTACCAGAAAAAGAATATCAATAACAAAAATGCCGGTTCGAACAATAAAAACACTGGGTCGAACGGTAAAAATGTCAGCGCCGGTTCCAATAATAATAAGAATGCCAACAACGCTAAGGGCGAAAATAAGGACGGCAACGGCAACAATAATGGCAATGGCAACGGCAATAAGTCCAACCAGAAGAAAAATAAAAACTGGAATAATACAAACCATCGCGATAGTTCGTCCGAGCGTAAGAACCGAGACTCAGATTGCGATAACAAAAACAATTCCGGTAATTTAAACTAGACACACGTTCGTCGCAATCCTCAAGCGGCGAGCGCCTAGACGGAGAGCGAAATGAGGAGCAATGCTCGTTGTCGGCAAAAATAAAATTTCTCACTACAGGCACACAGCCCCCAATCGTGTCCGTAAATTGCCAGCAGTTAAGAAAACGCACGGGCAAATTTTTCGCTGATTCCGGTGCGGATATCTCTGTCGTGAAAGTCGGGGAGCTAGCCCCCGGCTACCCGTACGACTCGCATAAAATCATTAAAGTGCAAGGTTTGACCGACGGTACCGCGTGCACGCTCGGCCAGGTGGTAGTGCAGCTGCAAGGGTTGCTGTGCAGTGTCCACGTAGTATCCAACGATTTCCCGATAGAAAATAGCGGAATCATTGGATGGGACTTGATCGATGCACACAAGGGTTATGTCGATGCTGCTAACAAATGTCTCCAACTGGGCGACATTAAACTACCGTTTGAATCTGCCGAGCTGGTCACAATTCCCGCACGAGTCAAGATGGTTATAGGCGCGCGCGTACGGAACGACGACGTGAATGTCGGGTGGGTTCCTCTGCAGAACCTTCACCCCGACTTACTTTTTGGTTTGGTTAATTCACAGGCGAGAATAACAACGGCTGCGTATACGCGGAGTGCATTAATATCAGCGATACGGAAGTTACGATTGCTACTCCTACGGTAGAGTTAGAGGAGGTGGAAACCGCCATTACTAACTCACCTCCCGCTGATGAGGACGGCGATGCCGACAGCGATGCGAACTCTTCCGCCAAAATAAGATGAGTGATAAACTCGGATAAGCACGTCGAAAAATACCAAGAGATCCGCCGATTAAAGCTGCAGGCCGATAGCGAAGCCAGGCGCTCTCGAGTCGACGAGATTATGCGGTTGGCCAATCTGGAGGGGTGTAACGAAGAGGAGCGGGCGTGCATACGTGCGATTGTCGACGAGTACGCGGGATTGTTCGGCCTTGAAGGCGAGCCGCTCCCTGGACTCACTTGTTACAGCATAGAATTTTGCTGAAATCAAACAAGCCAATCCGGAACCATCGCTTTCGCTTCCCTCCTGCCATAAAGGAGCACATGCTCAGAGAGCTTGCAAAGCTCCGCGAGCAAAACATCGTTGTACCATCCAACTCAAATTACTTCTCGTCGCTCTGGATTGTTCCCAAAAAGCCAGACGCACAGGGTAATAAGAGGTTTCGATTAGTCACCGATTATCGGGCGCTGAACGAGGAGTTCATGGTTTTCGGCAAAACGCTCGACGAGCACAACGAGCGTTTGCGGCGCGTGCTTAACCGACTGTTATTAGCAAATATGACAGTCGAGTCGAAAAATGCCAATTCTTGAAAAAAGAGGCTCAGGTGCTCGGGCATATAGTCGACGGCGGTCTCATAAAAACCGATCCGGCTAAAACTCATGCCATGACAAACTATCCGACGCCGACGGATGCGCGAAAGCTAAAGCAAGCGATCGGCTTGTTTAGCTATTATCGCCGCTTCATTAATGGCTTTTCTAAAATCGCTTATCCACTATTCAGACTCCTGCAAAAGGACGTAGAGTTCGTCTGGGGAGAAGCCGAGCAAGACGCGTTCGACTCGTTGCGAAAGCTCATGTCGGAGGAGCCGGTGCTAAAAGTTCCGGATCTCTCGCAGCCGTTTCTTGTAACTACGGATGCGAGCGACTTTGCTTTGGGCGCGATTTTGAGCCAAGGCAAAATTGGTTCAGATCAACCGTGTGCGTATGCATCGAGATGCTTGAAGGGCAGCGAACTTAGGTACCCTACGTACGATAAGGAGCTGCTCGCGATCGTGTTTGCTAAGGAGCAATTCCGCTGCTACTTGTATGCTAAAAGCAGCGCTTGTCGGCTACGATTTTGATATCGTGTACCGCCCCGGAGTTAAAAACTCTAGCTGAAGGCGAAGTCAATCCGAGCCAATCCGGATCTACCGCGGTTAGAAATGTACGACTTGGCCGACAAGCAGATAAAAGAAAATCCGGACGAGGAAGCGGGCGTGCCACCAGGCCGAATTTTTCGCGCGCGGGCGGTCAAAAAGCAAAACGGCACCGATCACGTAAAAGTTCGCCAGCAGTCGTCTAGCGCTAGCAGCTCGATAAGCAACGCCGAAACCAAGAAACCACACAACGAAAACGCGCTAATTTTTCATAAAAGCGAGTTTTTGGCAGTCCGAAACAAACACGATGATTTTTATATATGCCGCGCGCTTCACAATGTCTATCACGAAGACGCGAAAATAAAAATTCAATGGTTCACGAGCAGTGACGAGTCGGGTCCAAAAATTTCTCCGTCGGGGAAAGTTGCCAACGAGCTGGAGCAGTTGCAGACATTCAAGTTCCCCCGGAGTCTGGGGTCACTGGGCCCGAGCTTCCCAACGGCCACCTTCACCCCCGATCCCTCAGGCGCCAAAGGCCCAGCGCCGGTTGAGCGCAAGCTCGCCGCCTCGGAGCAAAAGCACAAGCGCCAACGCTCCTAAACCGCAATCGCTAACGGTCTGGACGTGGTCAGAGGACAAACAAAAAAGAAAATTAAGGGTCAACATCGAGGACAGGCAATGCAAGGGGAAGGGCGGCGTTCGCATCGATCTGTCGGAGTTAAGCTCAGTCGCGACTTCGAAAAATAAAGCGGTTACTGCTGACGAGGCACGCGCGCCGCGACAGACTCGCGGTGTAGAGTATCTCGCAATGGGAGAAAACGCACGTGCGCACAGCCCGAGTTCGCTCAGCATAAAAAGTACACCAGTTGCGCGAAAGCCGAGCGCTTCCAACGGAAAAAGTAACGCGAGTCGCGGCGAGATCGCGCATAAGCAGAAACCTGCACTCAACGGATCGTCTGCAGCCAGACGAGACGCGTGCGACGCGTTCGAAGCTCAGCCACCCGACCCTTCCTCGGCCGAAGGCCCGCTCGAAGATTTTTCCGGCGTACTACGCAACTACGACCGAAAACCCGACCCGTCGGACGAGAACTCTTCCGTTAGCTCGAGGAACGTTTGCACGCGTATATTCGTAAAAATCAATGCGCAGAACCGCTTGCGAAACTCCGTCGGTCGGATAAGATTAGCGCGCCGCCGGAAATTGTTTGTTTTACTCCTTAATGAAATTGTTGAAGCTCAATATGTCGGTCCTACAATTGAGACGACGGCTCTTGGCCTCGCCAATGCTAAGTCCTGCGGAGAGCCGTCTGAAACGGAGAAAATCCTAAAGTCTCACGCTGAGTATGGGACAATCGATTGCGCGTTCATTTTCGCCCACGAGTTTGTTGTAAACATCTGCATTCACTATGATCTCCTAGGAGATAAGCGACTTTTCTGCCACATTGTGGAGCCAAACGCCTCCGAATTTTTGCATCTAATTTCGACTGGCCTGCATTTTACTCCGTATATTCGGGTAAAAGTTCCACAGGCCTCCACCAAACCGGTAGACCCGATTCGCGACTCGTCCCCGTCCTCCGAAGAAGAGCGCGAAAGGGAAAACTCGCCGATACTCGGGCGAAAGAGCCGAACGAAGAAGAAAGCTTCGCTCGCAGCCGGTCCTCTGGATAAAGCCGCGGGCGCCAAAACCGCTGGCGCGCAGGACGAATCGGTCGCAAGGTGCGAAAATGAGCGAGCTGCCCCTGCTTCAGCAGAGGAGCCAGCCAGCCTGTACGAATGCCCGACTAGGAACGCATCGGTATTCGTAAATGCTCGGAAAACCGATTACACGGTCAGCGACTCTTGCTCGCGAGACCAGAAATCGTTCACGATGCCTTTAGCCTTACATCTCGCGGTAGGCAGCCTCGCTACTTCCCACAGTCAAGCCAGGCGCAATTCCGACGAGAACAGGCCAGGCTCGAGCGCTGCCAGCATCACGATGCAGCTCGGATCTGACCAACAGCTGCATGATGCGTCAGCACTGATAAGCGACGGCAACACGAGCCCAGACGATTGCGTGCCGTCAGACGATGG
The DNA here is from genome assembly GCA_016647725.1 of Nasonia giraulti. NCBI lineage: Eukaryota > Metazoa > Arthropoda > Insecta > Hymenoptera > Pteromalidae > Nasonia > Nasonia giraulti. The sequence goes on from QLYP01000406.1 coordinate 52,762, forward strand.
CAGAGACAGCACAGTCGCGGTCAAGGCCGCGCTAGCTGATAATAAATTAAAGCGCTTCGTTGTAGCCAGGGCCAGGCCCCCTCGCGAAAAGCCCCCTTGGGCAATTCCCGAAGACCAGGAGCCTCCACCTTTTGTGCACCTAAAGGCTTACAACTAGCACCCTTTCTGTTTTACGGAAAATTTAGTGTACCTGATCTCGGCTGATGGATTTATATCAACCGAGATACAGGAGGCGTTGATAGAACGACACTATCTAAACCCGAACGACTGGACTAAGGAGCATTACAAGCTCGGCGAAGTTAATGTAACGACATTTGGAGAAGTCAAGCCAGTCGGAGTGTATATAAAAGCATTTTTCGAGGATCGGCCATTACGAGCAGACCTCCGCAAATGTCTAAAAACACACAGAAATGTCATTCTAAAAGAGGGCATACGCAGCTTCGCGGTAATTCGCGATCTGGCAATGCTTACTCCTGCCGAATGGTCCAATTCCGTGGACCTTTTCTACTGCATGTTATACAACAATAACTTACCCATGCCATCAGTCGCCGATAGACTCAAAATTATAAGAGAATATCACGAGGCGGCGATGGGCGGACACCGAGGAATGCATAAAACGTACAACAAACTGGCTAATGATTTTTATTGGCGCAATATGCGGCCCGACGTCAAACAGTTTGTTGCTCGGTGCCCGACGTGCCAGAGTAACAAATTGATCCGTGTTAAGATACGACTCCCACTACTTATTAGCAACACGCCCACGACGCCCTTCGCCCAAATCGCGCTAGACTTCTACGGCCCGTTAGAACGTACGAAACGAGGTAACAGATACATTCTGTCGGCTCAAGACATGCTGACAAAATATGTTATCTTAACACCGACGAAGCGCGCGAATGCGGATGAGGATGCTCGGTCGTTAACCGAAAAAATAATTTGCGTGTTCGGGCCTCCGGCCGCGATCGTAACCGATCAAGGCACGCATTTTCATCTGCAAAGATGTCCTACTTGTATACTTCACTGAACGTGTTTTTATTCCACGAACAATCATGTTGATATTAGTACGTATACCCGATTACAAGCTTTTTTTGAAGAAAACACAAGTTGGATATCAAGTCAAGAAGACATCAAGAGTTTTTACTAAAGAAAATATCTACAAGTTTCTCAATTAGGCAACGGATAAAATATATCTTGACTCGAAGATAATGGAAGTTAAACTAAAATACATAATTTACCTAATTTTATTACATGTTGCTCTTATATTTGGGATTGCCGATGCACTTAGAAGAATAGAGTTTGTCAATCTAACTGTTGATGATGTTTAGAAGATGGATGATGTAAACACTTTCTTTATAAGAATCAACAAGACAAAAAACAATGTACCAAGATCATTTACAATCACTGAAACACTATTTGAAATTTGTTTAAAGTATATGCAAGCAAGACCTAAAGACTGTTCATTGAATAGATTTTTTTTGAGGTATTTGAATGGAAAGTGTATCAAACTTTTTGAATAAAGTTTGCAAATGAAAAACCGAGTCTGTACCGCCGTAGTGTTAAGTTTAATGAATCGTTCTACCGAAAGAAAATTTCGATCGGACTTTCTGTTTTTCAAGAAGTTACTAATACTAATAATTACGTTAACAATTTTGTGCAGTGTGAAATTGTAGGAGCAGAGAAAACAAGAATTGAAATCTTAGTTTTCATCGCTTTTCGATGTAAACAAGTAGAAGTACATGATAACCCCCAAAAAACATCCGTGTTTAATTCACGGAAAATTGCTTTAAACATTACCAACGAAGAAAGATTAAAGAACATCTTTCAGCCGATATAGTGGTTTGCAAAGTTATCCGCACTTACACTTAGGCTGCAGTATATCTATATTGTGTTCTCAGTGCTTTGTCCGTCGTCGTACTATCTCGGATGTTTCCCTCGAAACATACATATCCATATACTTTCGGCAGTGTTCTGACATACTTGTCATGCGTTGACACTTTGTACTGTGCCTCTGGCATAATCGTTTTTTGCTAATATGTACCAGACATTAACAAAATTTAAGCAACTGGTAATAACAACTAATATATGCATAATATTTACAAAATTATTATTTATATGTATTGACTTCTTTTATTTTCTTGAATAAAAGGCTTGATAAGGTCCCAAACCGGTGCGAAACGTTGCCGAAAGAAGAAAGAGGAGTATTACTTTCATTTTCCCCCCGGGTTCGCTCTCACGTCTAATTTTTGTACCTAATTGCCTAAGCATGGAGAGTTCAAGACAAAATTTCTCATGATTTTTTTTCTAAGTAAGGCATTTTATACAAATAAAGTAGGGTTATCCTCTGACGTTTTACAGTTACGACAATGCTATACAATGCCGGAGCGCCTATGTGTTGGCCTGGGGTCAGCACGCAACTGACTATACATGATAGCGTTGTCGCCGAGTAGCCACTGTCCTATTAGCCGTTTCGGTTATGTTCACCTATAGTATTTATACTGACATAGGTGAATACATATAATATTGCCATTTTTTGTTACCTTATTATTAATCGCAAATACTTGGCATAGAAAATACTTATTTGTCAGAAAACTAAGTCCGCTTCATTTAACTTTCTGTAAATCGATGGGGCGGTAACACCATATTGGTTAGTTATATCTGTGGACTCCTTCTCGGTGTCAGATTCCAATAATGATCAATGTTCCAGCAGATACCGTTAATTTAACTATTAAGATTGATGGTACGATAAGTCCAAAGCAACTAATATCAAGTCCACACCAATTATAAAAAGTCATGTACCGATAAATGTGATTCGTTCAGCTAAAAATAGGTATATGATAGAAGATATCCAAGAAGGTGCTTCTGTTCATAATGATAAAAATAAAAATATGATAGAAGATATACAAGAAGCTGCTTATGTTCATGCCGATGAAAAAAGCAAAATTTCCAATATTTTATCATTCGAATTAAGGTTTATGTACAATAGCTTTTGAAGATGAAAATTCAAATAATTCTTTTGTGTTTCATAATTGTAATGTAAGCATCAATTATTCGAATGGTTCTTGTCATTTAAAGAGTTTTGAGGATAAAACTGTACAGACTAAATAACATGCAAAGTAAACATAAATGAAATATAAATATATATTTTCTACGGTAGATTCTTAATTTTCAATAAAAATTATTAAAATTATTCTTGTTTTTAATCATTTTTCATCACTTTGAAATAAAACTTCTTGTTTTAGAGGAATAAACGTCGAAATTTGTATCAAAAATTAGAATGAGCAGTTTAATCTGTTTTAAATTGAAAGTCAAAAACGCGCGCATCATCTGCCTGATCATCGATAATACTGGATCTTCGTTGATGGGTAATTTTCAGGTACGATATGTTTCATATAATATAAATGATTTCATGAAATTGATTTAATTTATACTAGCAAAAAACGCTCGCTTCGCTCGCGATTCACAAATTAATTGTGATGATATTGAATTATTTGGCGTGTCATTATTAAATATACTGTTAAATATTAGATGTACACTCGATGCTAGTTAATTCTTGTAAAACATTTTTGAAATGCTCCAATCAGATTGCTAGATTGATAAATTCTAACCAATCAAAAGCATAAGAATTAATTACCGTCGAGTATAAATGAATATATTCAATACAGCCAACATTCTATAAAAGTAGTTATAGCTACTAGTACACAGGACCGGCTTTAAAATTATAGAATAAAATAGAAATAATTTTTGAATATTAAAAAATGTTTTTAAACTCTTTGTAATTATTTGATGACAGTATTAATTATATTAACGAAATCTAACAAAAAAATAATAATAAACATTTCTTTTATTTACATTTATAAAATAATGTAAATGGTAAGATTATAACAATCATAACATTTATATTCTGTACTAAAATGTAATACATAATACGATATTTACTTTTATATTAAATGATAACGATATCTTCAATCCCTAACGAAAAAGAAAAATGAAAACAATTGAATAGAAAAAACGTTATGAACTGCGGATGATAGCAGAAAAATTTCGGTATTGAGACACAGATAACAGTAATCTTTTGTTGTCTTGAGTATTATTTAGTTTGCTAGATTCTTCAGTTGGATTTATTTTTTTCAGGTGTCATATTTTACAATTAAAAAAATAAATAAAACAATTAATACAACAGACAATAACTATTAATAAGTAAATCAGCTATATCTTCGGATTTCTACACATTTTTCTTAACTTTTTTTAAAACACGCCTTTAATAACATCAAAAAAATTAACTTATGAAAAATTAAAAGGTTTGGCGAGTTTGATATGTTCCACAACGAAATGACAGATAAAAAAAACTGAGATCAATCAACCAAAGTCGAGTTTATTATGTTCAATCAGAATGAAGCAACAATATTTTTTTATCAATAAAGGGCTTACTTAACTGAAAGTTAAATTATATACTGATCAATTAGGAACAACTATCAAGATACTTACTTCGTAACTTGCCAAGACCGTTTCATTGTACTTATGGTGTTTTTATGACGTTCTAATACATAGAAAGAAAATTTTAGTTGTTTACCAATAAACGAAATGAAACGGTCAAAGCAAGTTACGTAGTAAGTATTTTGAGAGTTTTTCTAATTAATCAGTATACATGTAACTTAACTTTAAGTTATATAAGCCCTTTATTGACTAAAAAAATGTTGTTGCTTCATAATGATAAGATATAGGAACCTGGACTTTGGTTGATTGATCTTAGTTCTTTTTTATTTGTTATTTCGTTGCTGAATATATCAAACTCGTCTAACCTTTTACTTTTTTAAAAGTTAATTATTTGGGTATAAGTCCTTTTTAGAAATTATTTATAAGTATTTCATATTTCCCTAAAAATAAAATATAAACATCTTTAGCACCTTTTGACCATGTTTTTTTTTGTAACATTTTTATCACTAACATGAAATCACTGATTGTTTTGATACACTACCCTCGAATTTCTACACATAGACACCAAAACCAAGTGCGAACTACCTAGACCTCGTCATCGGCCACCCTGTACACCTAGACACCGTCCTTGTATAATGTATGTACCTAAAAATAAAAAACTACGGAGCGTACCACCTAGACTTCATCATCGGCCACCCTGCACACTTAGACACCGCCCTTGAATTATTTTTACACCTATACACAAAATACCACGAAGAGCACCACCTAGACCTCGTCATCAGCCGCCCTGTACACCTAGACACCGTCCTTGTATAATGTATGTACCTAAAAATAAAAAACCACGGAGCGTACCACCTAGACTTCATCATCGGCCACCCTGCACACTTAGACACCGCCCTTGAATTATTTTTACACCTAAACACAAAATACCACGAAGAGCACCACCTAGACCTCGTCATCAGCCGCCCTGTACACCTATACGCCGTCTTTGAATGATTTTTACGCCTAGACACCAAATACCACGGAGCAAACTACCTATACGTCGTCATCGGCCACCGTGTACACCTAGACACCGCTCTTAAATGATTTTTACACCTAGACACAAAAAACCACGAAGCGCTCAACCTAGACCTCGTCGTCGGCCACCTTGTACACCTAGACACCGTCCTTGTATAATGTATGTACCTAAAAATAAAAAACCACGGAGCGTACCACCTAGACTTTGTCATCGGCCACCCCGTACACCTAGACACTGCCTTTGAATTATTTCTACACCTAGACACTAAAAACTAAATGTGAGCGAGAATGCAGAAAACTGATGAGAAAGCAATATCCATCTGTGTATAGCTGTGCGGTCAACTTCATGGTCCTAACACTTGTTGCGGCTAACTTAACGGGCCTAACATTATTTGATTTAATTTGAGCATTTTGTGAATGATATACTAGTGTATTATATCAAAGGTAGTTCTTATCAATATTTTTGTTGAAAATCTTAGTTAGGCATAATAATGCATGATATAAGTCATAATATATAAAAGTCAAGAAAGAAATGCATTTATTTCTTTGTAATGAAAAATGCGAACCTCAACATAGAAGTAAATAGTAGCGCGGGCACCGGTGCTTCGTCTGCTTCTCAAACTCGCCTTCGTGGTGCTACCGTGCTACTTGATAATAGATCTAATTAACGAAACTGTTGAAAACTGTTGAAATCTGGTACCATCCGCAGTAAACTAAAAGAAAACTAATAATATCTGTAAATAACTGTTGATTTTGCCAATTTCGACATTCTTCTGCTGCACAATTCTGTTTTGTTCAGTTATCTTCTGTTATAGTCTAAAATCTTCAGATAGAAACTGTTATGTGCAGAATTTTCCACTAAGGATCAATATAAGTATGGAAAATTATGTAATTTTATATCCTCATATAAAGATAAATTAATTTTATTATTATTTTATTTAATACTTATCTAAATTACTAAATAAGACAGTATTTAAAATATATTACGATATAGTGTGCGTAAAATGCACTATTACGCACACCCTGCATGCGTTTAAGCACATTTTCCGCCCCCTGTATCAGGAAATAAGGTTCGATACACATGCAAAAAGTTGATTTTTTTAATTTTATAAATAGATAAAATTTAGGTGTCAATATTAGAATGACACTTTTTGATTGTGGAGTGAATGCAGAATGCTCAATGCATTTATTATTGAATACGGTTTTACTACTGAAAAAATAATTTTCAATTATAACAAATTTTATAAGAGTATTTTAGAAGTAAACATAAAAGAGGAGTATATGACGAGGAACGTTGTTAACTCGTCATAACATTCCCAGCATACAATCATTATATTATTTAATGTAAATCAGTTACATCTTACAGGTGAGCAGCGGCAGAGCAGCGAGAAGGAGCACACCGACGGTGAGTGGGGGGAGAGAGCGAGAGCTTCGCGCGCGACAGATTCATTCGGGCTAGCTGATTAGGCAGACAGCTTTTCGCTAGATCGCGCTATCTTCGACTACAACTTACGATTGTCAATTCGCGTGTGTGTGTGACCGGTGTACTTTGTCACGGGATCACGGCTACCTTTGAGGTCTCTTCGTGCGACATCGCTTTGACTCTGTCGAACCTGCGACTACGCCGACTCGCCTGCGAAGGAGACGTCCTGGGCTCGAGCATTCCCGAGAGCGAGCGAGAACTACCAACCGTAAGTGTCAGCTATCTGATTCTCTCTCTCTCTCTCTCTCTCACTCTCTCTCTCACTAGCTCTCTCCCGATCTCTGACTACGTCGTTCACCTGCGTCTCGCACACCCGCGCGTGTGCTCGTGTACCCTATTCTGAGTGCAGACAATATATTCGTTTCTTTTCTAAATCTAACGATTGAGTCCGGAGTCATTTCTGCGGACCCGCTTCCCGTCTCCTCTAAACTACGTTCCCTGCTGCCTCCGCGGGCACGCGTATCGCTTCACGATACACGTGCATGTAAGCTGCAGCTAGCCATATTCGACCTTGACCGGTTCACTGCGAGCCTCGAGAATATCCCGAGGAAACGAGACCTTGTCTCGATTATTTCGAGGTGATTTCCCCGACAGCAGTTGCATTGCAAGCAGCTAACGTCTGCGCGATTGCTGCCGAAAGTTTCACCCCGTTATAAGTATAACTAATAATAGAGATTTCATTTGAGATTAATCAATATAAATGACTATAGATAATTGATCAAAACGTTGAAATATTGAAAATTCACATCAGCTTGGGGTGTGCAGTAAATTTGTATAAAATATAATATTTGAATATTATAGTAAACATATGTAATCCATTAATGAAAGTATATAATTGATGGTAATGTTTGTTTAAAACATCTATTTGATTATAAGTTACGGTTTATCAAAAAAAAATTTATATTGTTTAATATTAATTTACCTTTCTCTACTGATAAACTCAAGTGAGTGCTCTTTATATAAAGAAAATAGTTACATAATAATTTTTGTCATTTCATATTCACAAACACATAGCTTTGAAAAAAGGATCATATCTGCAAAAATAATTCTTCGCCGCACCCCTTTCTTTAGGATTAAATCTGCAGATTACATCTTGTGATATACATAAATGCATTCAACATTAGCCATATTATATTCACAAATACATAGTTTTAAAAGAAAGATCATATCAGCGCAATAAAATTATTTGCAGCATGCCTTTCGTCTGGGCCAAATTTGCAGATAACATCTTGCGTTATGCATAACAGCAGACAGCATTCCTCATTTAGTATTCACATAGCTTTGAAAAAAAGAGCATATCTGCACAAATAATAGTTTGCAGCATCCCATTTATCTCGACTAAAATTGCAGATTTCATCTTGTGATATACATGTGCTACATTTCATATTCACAAACACATAGAATTAAATAAAGATTATACCTGCACAAATAACTATTTACAGCATACCTTTGATCTTGACCAAAACTGCAGATTTTATATTGTGATATGAATGAATACATATAGCATTCGTAATTATATGTCACGAGCACAAAATTTAAAAAAACGATTATAACTGCGTGAATAATTATTTCCAGCATCCCTTTTATGTAAATCGAATCTGCAGATAACATTTTGGGATATGCATAAATACATAAATCGTCATTTCATATTTACAAACAAATAACTTAAAAAAAAATTATTATATCTACACAAATATGCAATTGCAGCATTCCTTTCATCTGGAGCAAACTTTAAATAATCTTTATTCATATATATATATATATATATATATATATATATATATATATATATATA
>QLYP01000406.1:61497-83447 GCA_016647725.1 Nasonia giraulti
TATATATATATATATATATATATATATATATATATATATATATATATGTGTGTGTGTGTGTGTATGTGTTTGTGTCATAATATAGGTCAAAAACATACAAAAAATTAATTAACCAATCTACCTGGACAAAATCGTGAAAATGTTTTTTGGTCTGAATGTATATTTTTATCATGTGTACCTGTCTATACCATTAAATAGTTTTTTATTTATAAATTACATCAAGTTTTGTGGAATAAATGCAAAAAAAAATCCGGACGGACGGACGGACAGTTTTTAAGTTCTTTTACTGCTAAAAACTATTTGAAATTTGATACATTTTTTTGGTAAGTTGAATGATTAAAGTTTAAAAAAACATTTCTACTGTAAAATAGATTTAATTTTGTTCTTATCAAGAGTTTTGGAGGGTTTTTACAAAATTGACCGAATATAACATTTTAATATAGTGTAGATTCTTGCAGATGCAGTGCTTATAAGATGCAGATCATAAATGGTTTTACTTTAAATATTATTTAGGTACACAAAAGTTTATTTGGTTTTAATTTTTTTCTTTTTTTTTAGGTCATCATAGTTTGAAGAGGATATTATTCTAAAACAGAAGTTTTCATTAATTAGTATAGCCAAGATTTACGTACCGCGTTTTCCTGCCTAAAAAATCGCTTCTCGGGTTGTTGTTTGTCAAGAAGTATTTAAAAAAAATGTTTCCCACATTAGAAAGTTGTGTTTCGAAAATATCTACAACTCTTACATTCGACATTTTTATGTAAAACGTAAATCTGCAAAGTTTCATGGCAAATAACTAGTATTTTAGCTGTAAAAAATCGATTTTAGGTTGTAAACCCGAGTTATAAGCATTTTCCTGATTTTATATTTATTGAAAAAAGTTGTATTTTTTAAAGATCTACAACTTTTCTCTTTAACTTTTTTTTGTAGAATGCTTAGAATTCGAGTTAGAGCCAAAAAACCGTTTTTAGCGATTTTTGGAGGTGACCGCATTCTGCGTATACATGCAGAATCAAGCCTAAAATAAATTTAGCACCTCACTGTTAAAGGCAGTTGGCACACACATTTTTAGCCCGATTGATTGAAGTCTCCCAGAGATAATCGTGTAACACCAAAATTTATATTCAAAAAACACGAAAAAATTGAATAAATTGTACCCGCATTTCAAAACAACGTAGAGAATTAGAATAAAATAAAATTTATTTTTTAGATTGTTCGAGAAGAGACTTGTACCAAAATTTCATCCCGATTGGTAAAAAATTACCTGAGATATCGCATCTCACACATTTTTCGCGCACAAAACTGTAAGGCACTTCCGTGTCGCGGGCGTGCCTAAAAACCGGAAAAACATTGAAATTTGAAAAAAATAATAGTTTGTCGCAGTTTATTTAAATAAATTTATTGTATACTAAACCAATGTCGTGTAGTCTTACTTTTTTTAATTTTTAGTAACTTCATTCTTTTTTTGCTACATTTGAGAGTGTAGGGACAATTTTGAGAAAGAACTTCTCCCAACAATAAAATGTTAACTAACGGGTCGGCTGCTAATAATACTCATACGAATATTCTTCCTATTAGAAAATGGTCGATGGGAGAATCGCGAAATTGGATCCAAGAAAAGAAGGAGATTCAAAAAGATTGAAATATTTATAATGGAATCTTACCTTTTTAGTTGAGTGGTCCGTGGATGCCAATCGAAAGATCCTCCAAGAAAGAAACCAATGGAATTCGGAAACCAAATAGTAGAATTAAAATTCTTGGTATGAAATTGTGAAAGAAAATTGAAATTCAATATCCGCACGATCGTTTAAAGTAGAATGATCAAAAGTTAAATCATGTTTTTCGACTTTGCCTCGATTTTGAAAAAGTCGTGCGGGCTTTCTCCGCCGCGTTATCCGCGACCAAAAGAGCTCGCTGATGCAGATCAATAAAAAGAACATGGCCGCGCGCGAGTTTGCAGTCGACAATGCTACTATATTAATTACAGAACGTACCTTTGACCGAGAATAAAGAAAAATAGTATGCAATACACAGCCAGAATATTGGATGCCCTGGCATGCGTCATGACGCCCTCGGATTCGCCTCGGGCGTCATTTTACAATAAAAACACTTTGCAATATTTTTCGGTAATTTTTCGATTTTTTACCAACTTACCCCTTATTCTCACCCCTAACATAGGGGTTGATGGCTTAATGATAATGTTTTTTTTTCTCTGAGATACACTATAAAGAAAGATGCTCGCGCGCGCTACTCTTGTCTCGCGGTATATCTCTTTCCCTCTCGCGCCACTGGCTGTCGCTATGATTGATGCGTGGAGAGTGTGCGCACTCGCCTCATGTTCGCGCGCGCTCTTCCGAACTTCACTCAGGACAGGAGACGTTAGTTAGTTAAAAAGTGGGTCTCGGTGAAATAAACTTTAAATTTCTTGTTAAACAAACAAATATCAAACAAAGTATTAACTTGTTTTTTCGTATAAAATCTGGTATGAACAATTACCCATATTGAGAATAAATATATATTTTTATTACGTATGTAATTTTTTCATTTAATAAAATTATGTACATTTGCCTATTCTTATTTTAGACTATAGTTGCATACAAAAATTGATTGTTAAAATCCATAGATTAGAACTAGATATATAAGACTTGTAAGGTAGCCTATTTTTAAAAAATCTCTAAGTCGGCACCTCTGTAGCACATTTATACATGTACTAATCTTAATATAACCAAACCTAAAAGTAAGCTCAACCTTAGTAGAAGAGCACCCTAAAGATTTGTTCTGCCTTAAGCTTTGTTTAGAAATAGTGACTTCTTTCCTGACGTCAAATTTGACTAAAATCAAGCATAATTACACGCAATATGCTTCTATTCCCGACGTTAATAGTACATTGTGCAACTAGGGGGGAAAATTTGCTTTTTTTAGATAGATAATATACATGTATCACAGATACACCTATGAATAATATTATAACAAATATAATAAGCCACGATTACAAACAGTTACCAAAAAATAGTCCTTATTGCGCCCCGGGTAATTCCTTACCTGGCCAAGCAAATATTATTTTTCCCTTTGTTTCAAATAGTTCACATTTTTTATAGGGACGGTCATTTTCGACAATTTTTTTTTTTAATTTCAAGATCTCGGGCTAAGCTATTCAGTAATACCGGAAAAAATAATGTTGTCTTGGCCAGGTAATGAATTACCCGGGTCGCAATAAGGACTATTTTTTGGTAACTATTTGCAAATGTGGCTTATTATATTTGTTATAATATTATTCATAGGTGTATCAGTGGTACACCTTTTAATAAAATTATAACAAATATCATAAGCCACAACTATATGCGTTGGTATTATGTAGCGTCTGTCGTGACGAGTAAACGCATGCGTAAAAGGTTATAAAATATACGTTAGTGCGGTCGATCCGAGTTATCGGCAAGATTTCTCGAGTATTTACAGTCGGGATTCTACCGAATGAATCCGACGAGCCGCTAGGATATTGACTGGTTCAACCAACCAAATTTCTACCAGCGTTAAAAATTTAAAAAATTTCGAAAATTTTGAAAATTTTGAAAATACTTATATAGACACACACATCCATCGGATAGGCTGCAGAGTGAGGAAAAAACTACTTTCTTGGGAGGAAAAAGAAGAGAAAAAGGGAGTAGTTTTTTTCACGCTGCTAAGAAAAACTTGATTTTCCATTCATTACATGCATGAAAAGTGGCCTTTTTCGTGCACGTATGATGAAAAATATTATATTTGCAACTCTCTGCGTATGCGGTAAATAGATTTGGAGTAAGTCACAACCCGGTCTATTCTAATTTTTTTATTAGAATAGTTGTACTTACTTGATAACACTCGATGTTGGCTAGAACTCTGCTGTTGTAGCTGAGACAGTCATCTACAAGATTGGGATTAATAAGGAACATTTATAATTTATAGACTTTACTATTTATTTAAATCAAATCGCGACTTAATCGTGGTAGCTCTGTCACCTGACAGCCTGGAGCATCGTAGCCGAGTCCAGTTTAAGTGATTAATATCGACTGATCGCACCTCGTATTTGGGTATAATCATTAACTCCGCTTAGCTACTTATTCTACGCACTCATCAATTTTGTGCTTACTGGTTTATTACTGAATTTTGCAATATGTCTCAGGACGTAAAACATGCCTCATAAGTATTTTTTACTCAAATTTAACATTATCCATCAATTTACGAAAGATTATATTATTATTATTATTATTTTTTGTCAAAATGCAAAGCCTAAAAATATTTTTTTAACTAGCCACTTTTAAACAATGCGACAGGGGCAACGTGGGCATCTAGATGGGTGAAAATTTAATAACGGCCTTCTTTTCTAATGTTCTTTTGAAAAAATATCGACCGTAACATTGGCAGACCCTGCACAGCGTTTTTTAATAGTTGGCTGCATTATCCATTTTACTTATTATTTTATTTATTTATTTATTTAAATATATACACGAGCAGGATGCTCTTAACAAATTTAACAAATAAAAATATTGTATTTATAGTGCACATAACAGTGTAGAATTATAATTGTAACAGTCTTGTTTACCCTATTGCCGGAATCTCAGTCGGAAACCAGGATTCGAAAGGGTAATTTATCACTCTGTTTGTTGTAGTGAGTAGGAGATCTCTAACAAAAAATTATTTTTTAAAAAAGTAAAAGTTTAGGCAAGTTTGATATATTCCGCAATAAAATTACAGATAGAAAAGAACTAAGATCAATTAAACAAAGTCAAGTTTATTATATTTAATCGTAATGAAGCAAGGGACAACTTTCACGATAATTACTATTTAACTTGCTATACCCGTTTCATAGTACTTATGGTGTTTGTTTGACGTTCTAATACATGAAAAGAAAATTTTAGTCGTCCACCAATAAACAAAATGAAACGGCATGGCAAGTTGAATAAAACAAAATGAAATAGCATGGCAAGTTAAATAGTAATTATCAAGAGAGTTGTTCCTCGCTTCATTACGATTAAATGTAATAAACTTGACTTTGTTTGATTGATCTCAGTTCTTTTCTATCTGTAATTTCGTTGCAGAATATATCAAACTTGCCTAAACTTTTACTTTTTAAAAGCTAATTTTTTCTAAAGATTTCAATCCTTTTTAGTAAATTTTTTTGAGTAGTTTATATTCGATGTCGTAAAAATAAAATATAAGCATCTTTAGCACCTTTCGACCACAGCTTTTTTGTAAAATTTTTATCACTAACATGAAATCACGGATTGTTCTGATATACACCACTCTCGAATTATTTCTACACCTAGACACCAAAAAACCACGGTGCGAACTACCCAGACCTCGTCATCGGCCACTCTGTATACATAGACGCCGTCCTCGTATGATTTATTTACCTAGACACCAAAAACCACGGAGCTAACTACCTAGACCTCGTCATTGGCCACCCTGTACACCTAGATACTGCCCTTGAAGTATTTTACACCTAGACACCAAAAACTATAAAGCGCTCAACTTAGACCTCATCATCGGCCACCCTGTACACCTAGACACAGCCATTGAATGATTTTTATACCTATAATAACATGCTTCTCAAACTCGCCTTTGTGGCGCTACCGCGCCACTTGATATTGTATATTCAACAATTATTTACAACTGTGGGTCGTTAGTGTTAGTGTCTACCTGCAACAGAAATAGAATCACGCGGGTATTAGAGAGACTTTGCCTTTATAAGTCGTGTTACAATTACTAAAGTACGGTCGAGCGGTGAAGTTTCAAAGTTACAGTACGGTTTTGGTCGATGCGGTTTGTGTGTGTGTGTGGGCGCGTGTGTACGAGCGTGTGTGTGTCTGCGTGTGTGTCTTTTTATGTGGCGTAGGTAGAGCAAGCTCTGCACAAGTGGCCCTCTGAAACTGGATCCCAACAAGTACTATAGTTGAACAATACTTCCGTGGGGCCCGTTAACTAGCCTTTTTTTGGCTTCTCCTTTGAAGTTTCACATTTCCGTACATCCCCCATCCACCAAGGTGAATAGTAGAAATAATTACCAAGGTAATTATTTCTTCATTCTGCATTGTCCTGCCGTCTTCTTCCTTCTGCATCGTCCAGCCGTCTGCTTCCTGCCGCATCGAGTGAGGGAGTCTGGGCTCAACCCTAGCTCCTACATTCCTCTGCATCGGGCTGGGGAGTGAGAGCTTAACTCTGTGACCTACGTTTCTCTGCATCAGTCCGAGAAGTGTTTTGTATCTATTACTTAGTGGCCTTCGTCTAGCAACAGTTTTACTCAGCTGTTTCGACATGTTCTTCCCTTCTATTCTCTTCGTCATTTCTAACCTTCTTGATAATAGTCCTTACGTAGTTGTTTACTACGCACTAGCCATCTTTCGACGCTAGCATAGCTGTCATCATTGACTCAGGGGTCACCCTAGCCTGAAGGTACTGCTCGAGTTCCTCTGGTTCCATTTCGTATCGCGAACAGTTGCAGAAGACATGTTCCGAATCTGCGTTTGCTCCCAAATATACTGGGCAATTTGGATTATCCTCTATCTTGAAGCGGTGTAGGTAGCCTCATTAGGTAGTAATTCACTTCCCCGTGTCGTCTATTGGTCCAGCCAACAATACATGGTATGAGGCGGTGCGTCTATCGCCCATTTCCACTGGAGTCCCATCGTCTTTGCCACTCAGCTAGGGTTTGTTCCTTTGCGGATTTACAAACTCCCTTTTGAGTATTGTCACCACGCCGGTTTTCTTCGTATATATTCTATCGTTCTGTTGCTAGGAGGTCAATAGGCAGCATACTTGAAATAACGCACATTGCATCTTCTGATACTGTTCGGTAGGCAGAAGCGACCCGCAATGCACTTCTCCTATAAACTGTTGACAGCTTTCGTGCATAGGACTTCACCAACATAGCGTCCGCCTATATTGAGGCACCGTAAAACATAATTGATGTAGTTACACTGGTTAGGAGTAACCTTCGGCCCTGCGTTGGCCCACCTACATTTGGCATTAGTCGCGATAGTGCAGCACCGACTTTTGCTGCCTTATTGCTCGCCCTCTCAAGATGCTGCTTAAATGTTAGTCTGGCGTCTATGGTGATTCCCAGATACTTAATGGTCGGCTGAGAGTTTATTTCGTGTCCGTCCACTAACAGCGTTATTGTCTCTATTTTCTTTTTACTGGATATAAAAATAGTCTCCATTTTATGTTGATTATACTTACGATTATAGACACGGCAATAGAACCAGATATACATCGGGCGGAGAATTTCATGTTTTTAGTTTACTTTCGAGATTATTCGGCAATACATTTAGATATACTTTCAAGTTAAAATTTAGAATTTTTTTTATTAGAATAATTAGCGGTTTTAGGTTTATTACAGCAAGAGGTGAACAAGACACAAGCGTGCCATAAGTATAGCGGCGTATTGCGAATAAACATACACACGGGACCGCGTAGACAAAAATTGTTAGCGCTAGTTTTAAGAGCGTGCGTTCAGATGATAAATAGACAAGGATGTCTAATGAAACCCAGAATAAAGTAGAAGAGTAGATTTTATCCCTTGGACCGCGAGGAGTTACGGAGGCGCTTCAGAGCTTGAAGCTAAGGGAGGACGGCCCAACATTGTAGCGCATTTCGTGCGTAGAAGAATAGCTGCTGGGGGAATACGACCCCAGAGCAACAGAGCGTCAAGCACGAGAATAGACCAGGCACAGCTAAGACTCCCAGAATTCAGCAGGCATAGCGAGCAACGACCGAGTACGCAGCTGATGTTCAACAGCGATGGACCGCAAGTAAGCTCCGGCGATAAGACGTTCATAATGAACAGCAGCCCAATTTGACCGGTAGGAAGAGCCGCGTCATCGCTAAAGCTTGCGGGCAATATCGGGATTCCGACAGATACGGCGAACGACGCCCGTAGTACGGCACGCAGTCGAAGGCGGCTGAGTGAGAGGTCGTCAGATCACTCCGACGGCGACGACGACGCCGTGAAGACGTCGTCAAAAAGTGGATTTTAACATACAATGGAGAGCGTACAAGCCAAATAAAAAATTTTCTTGATAGATTCGAAGAATGCAGACGAATGGTGAAGCTATTGGAAGACAACATGATAGAGGCTCTGCCAGAGCTAATGACAGGCGTTGCAGACGTCTGGTACCTCAGTAACAGGCATAGATGGAAAATGTTGCAAAATTTTAGGGATGCAGTACAAAGATGGTACGGGACAAAACGTAGATACCAGCAGAGGCTTTAATCAGATGCAGAAAATCGCTAAAACCAGTGATCGACTACGTCACAAAACTATCAGAAATGCTGCAGAAAATAGAACCAGTACTTAAACTGGAAAAACAGCTAGATATGCTGCACAAAAATCTGCGACCAAAACTGCAAAAATTAACTACCCGTCTGAAATGCTCGACGACCTAGGAATTCACAGAACTGGCGAAGGAAGCTTAAATTGTAGTGTCGTACGGTGCAAGCTGTGCAGAGCAGACGGTCTTGTCAGACTTGGCCTATGCACCACCAGTAAACGCACCAACACCGAAAGGTTCATCCAACATCCGCAAAAGGTTCAGACACCAGGACAAATTCAATCGGCGCAGTCCCAGACCAGGAAGTGCGAGGTCTCATCATTAAAGCTAAATGTGCAGTTCTATTAACACAAAATTTACAACGAATTCCTATAAATTTCTAACAAGTATTGTAAATTCTGTCGCATTAATGCTAACGAGCAGCAGTTGCGTCAATTAGTAACGAGTGAATTCTCGAAGATACGTATATTATTATAGAAATAACAACACATTCGAATATCAGTGAGATCTGTGGGCAAAAGCAATCACAGCTCAACATGGAACTTTTAGTTTTCAGCTCGTGTATTACCAGTAGGCGTTAACAGTACTGTGATTTTTAAAGAATAAAGATGTTGATTTGACAATATTTTCTTTAATGTGTTGTGCCGTGCACTTGGTTGGAAGGCATTTATCCAAAACCTACTTTCTACTGTGTGTGTATAAAAAGTATTGCTAAAATGGGCGACGAAAATTCAATATCTGAAGATAGAATAAAGCTGTATGAGGAATCATAACATAAGACATTTTTATAAATTACTTTAAAAAGTATCAGCATGCTAAAAAAGTGCTATTTTGTACAAACTTGCTCATTGCTTTCGACACATCCTGTTCAAAACGCAAATCCAAAATCCATTTATTAATTCATCAAATTAACTTGCGAATACGATGCTAAACGACATAAATCTAGGGGAACTAGCAAAAGAGAAACAAGATAATTTCAATAAGTGTAAAACAAATTTAAATAACCCTTATATAAATCCTGTAGCTTTTTCTGCTATATTTCTATCAACAATTATGTTTAATTTTTTGTATTTACACGCGTTAATTCATAGGGATCAATGCATAAGTATTAAAGAATATCAATGTATAATAATTAAATTATTATTGAAAGAATTTATAGGTATGATTGTTTTTTTAGAACGATCAAGAATGATTGTGATACATTTATTCATGTAACTTTGACATTATTTGTATTATTTTAGTTATTTTTCGAATTACTCTCTGAAAATAAAAAATTAAAAAATGAAGAAGACAAGAAACTAGTAGAAAAATTACTTACCATAGGCTGACCCAAACCTCGAATACAAGATGAAGTATTAAATACAAAATTAATACATTTGACTGCCAAAGATCTACAAATTTTTTATCAAAATTGAAAAGCCAAAGATGTTGATTGGATGATGCATTAAACAGCTTTGTAAAGCTATTACGAAATAACTATCGAGGGTGCAATCGAAATGTTTTTAATTATTTGCCATGTTATCTATCTATTTTATGTAAAGTAATATTAATTAAGTTGTGTTTCCGATTATTAGGTTATTTACTTGAGATAAATTGTATTTACGTGTCATTATTTTATTAAAATAATGAAGCTAATCGATTGCTTATAAAAAAGTACTTGTTATCCATATTTTATTAAAGAACAATATTTTATTTGTTTAGCATACGATAGTTTCCTTCAACATTTATCTGTACTTACTATATGTTTTACTTTTGTGTTGCAGATGCTATAGTAGATATTCTCTGTGAAGTAAGTTCACTTTGGAGTTAGAAAGAAGGTTTTTCAAAGTTCATTTTTTTCTACAGAAAAAATGAAACAAGACTTTGCCGCGTGGCCTGAAATGCTTTTTATCGATACCATCTATAACTTGTTCAAACGTAAATTGCCTTTGCTTTTGATGCGTGTTTGTGATACAATAGGACTCACTCATATTATTGGTGTTAATCTGCTGGACATTTAACAATAAGACACTTTAAGACGGCGGCCCCACCAGGTAGATAAGAGAGCAGTAACAGTTTGTCGCCCGAACGTAGCAAGTGTGACAAAAAAGCGAGTGTGCGAACCTACGTTCTTAGCAGACGAGCGTGCGCGAAATTCAGAGTTTCGCACACGCTGTGCGTGAAATTCAGAATTTTGCGCACCGTGTGTGAAAATCCGGCATTTCGCACACACTAAGCAACTAGGAGAATTCGAATTTTGCACACAGAGTGTACAAAATTTATTTGTTCATTTTTCTTCCATATCAGGTGCTCCACCGGATCAGGAGGTAAATCTCCGTGGTTGGTGGGGCTATCTGTTACAGACTCATAGTGAGATGGTAGCTTCTCACATATCAGTCTGAAGCTGCGTGGTTTACCTAAGTGTGTGGAGCAGGCGTAGTAGATCACCCCTATACATCTCCCGATACACATGAGCAGCTCTCCTCTAGTGGATCTCCCACTTAGAGGATAGGGAAGGTTTGCGACAACTTAACTGTTAGATGCGGAGTGGTCTCAGGTCTGTCATAGTTCTTCGAATGTGTTTCTCCCCTTCTTATTAATCCTTCGTTAATCGCTTCAACTTTAAGAAGTTTGTTTAAAAATTTTAAAAATATGAATGGTGACATATGCAGAAAAATCGAGAGCTTTATGGCAAATAAACATTTTGTTGAAAGAGTAGTCACAAAAAAAGTATTTCGTAGCAAATTCATAGCTCCGTCATTTTTTTTGAGCTAGAGCGCTAAAATTTTAGGAATAAGTAGCGATTATAATGTTCTTCATATGTGTAAAAGTTGGGTGCTGTCGGATTATTAGTTTGCTCAAAATCGCGATTCAAAGTTTGCGGTGCGTTTCTTTCCGGCAAGTCTGTATGCTGTACCGTAAGTCCGATTGAAATTTCAAAAAAGGGTCGAAAAGCTGACATCGTTCACTACAAAACGTAGATTTCAGTATTTCAATCAAGCGTCTAGAAGCATGCGAAAAACCGTCGCAAAGTTCGCGAAAATCGGCCGAGCACGCGCTCGCAGTCGAGTGGTGGGGGAAGGAGCAGCGCTGGAGGAGAGGCATATATATAGTAATAGACGCGCCCGGCGCGCACGTTACTTATCTTTGCATTAACATTTCTCAGCATCGACTGTTGAAAAAACAGCATTGACGAAAAAACTGGTCTAAAGTAGCTCCACCTGTTATTAGGAGCTACATACATAAAATTATCCATACTAGGAATTATCCATATTGGGCACATCTCCCTTATACTGTAGCACAAAAAAGTACAATATGCTATTTTAAGGCCATTTTGCAAATAAACCGTAGCTTTTACAAGAATGGATCACTAAGTTTGGAACGCAGATGTGGCTCGAACTAAGAAAAAATATACTTTGATCTGGGGGTGCTAAATACGATATCGATTATCAAAAATAAAATTATAAAACATTTGCTTATTAATAAGTAGTATTATCGGGACTAGTACCTCCGCATTAATCTTTCATTTATTTTATATGTACAGTATTTATATTATTTTACTTATTGATTTCCATTGTGTCTACAAACGACCTTTGGAAAGTCTTTAAAACGGTAAGTACATGTTTTTATGCTCTTTTATTTTTATTTGTTTTTGTATTATAAGATCGTATTTTAAATGGTTGCTGTAAACATAAAAGTTTGTAACATACAGCGCCAAAATAGGCTTCTTTTTTTTACTTTGCATGGGAAGCGCCGCGGCTACTGATACACGGTGCCTAAAAAGGCTGCTATATATGGTTGCTGAAAGCGCCGAAAATATTTATAAACAGCTTCTACAAAGGCTGCCCATTATTGTACTTTATGTTACTGCTCAAAGCGCTAAAGTCTGTGATAAGCAGCTCTTGAAAAGTTGTTTTTTTTAATTGAAGTATTTTATTTTTGTTAAAATTACATTTTGAGCAGCTCAATGGCTTGTAATTAATGACATGAGTGGGAAAAAGAAGCAATATTTTCAATATGGCTGTGTGAAGTTCGGGGAGAAAAGAATAAAGTTTATTGCAAAGCTTGTGATAAAAAATTAAATACTAATAAGGACAATTTAAAATGCCATGCTTTATTCGCTACTCACGTTAAAAACTTTGAAGTGTATATTGCAAAGAATGATACAACGTTGTATAACGTCGAACGTGAGATCGTAAATAATGAAACACCATTTATAAGTAGCTGAGATATATTTGAAATTGTCAAAGAATTAGATAATAACACGCAAAATAATGATATTAATACTAATATTGAGCTCGCGCAACGAACAACTCTGAATGCACATAATCGAGCTCAAGTCATTAATAATGTTACTTCGGATCTCGTAAATCAGACAGAATACAGTGTTGAAAAATCACATAGCAATGTAGGAGAGTCAGAGCATTCTGATAAGAATATCGAAAAATGTATCGAGATATTACAAAATGTAGATAATAATTATGATGGATTACATAATAGTTCGCAAGAAACTATTTTAAATACAGATACTTTAGCCGCAGAACATGATGAAAATGGTTATCTAAATGCTCATTCGCAAGGTTGTGGCACTAAAGAAATACAGAAACATTCTAAATACCGGCATAAATTTAATCCGAAATGGCAAGAAATTTATGATTGGTTAAAAGCCCGTTAATGATGATTGTTTTAAAGTTAAATGCAGTGTTTGTGATGTCATTCTCACTGCTAATACAGTTTTAAAGCAGCACGCTTTTACTGAAAAACACAAAATTAGTCCGGTACCCTTGACGTATTAGATACAATAGATTTTCAACAAGCGATAACAGAAATTAAAATTAGTGCTCTTCTAGTATATCAAATGTTATCATTTCTTCTCATTGATACGCTATTGCCATTTTTAAACTTTTATCTTTTGATTCAGCAATTTTACAAAATACTGAATTAGATAGAAAAAAAAACTACTCATATTATATGTAACGTTATTGCACCAATTCATAAAATGAAATTGATAGAAACGTTAAAAAAGACAAAATTCAGTGTTTTGATTGATGAAAGTACAGATATAACTGTTAAACAATCCATATGTATCGTTGTCCGATATTTCGATGAAAATCTCAGTCGCATCCACGATAGTTTGTGGGAACTAGTTCTTGTTTTTGATACAGATGAACATCGTAAGGCTGATGCTGAGACCATATGTGACAAAGTACTTAATACATTCGAAACATCCGAAATTCCATTAAAAAATATTATTTCTTCTTCTGTGTTCCGATACCTGCAATTTAATAATGGGAATTCACAATTGAGCAACTGAAAGATTAAAAAAGAAAATTTCTGGCCTAAAAGTTTTTAAATGTGAATGTCACATTCAACATTTATGCGCAAAGGATGCGATTAAAAAACTGCCTCCAATTTACGAACAGATCCCTCATTTGTTGTATAATTATATTTCTGTTAGTCCAAATCGATGTAAGTTTTGCAAATAAAATCAAAATTAGATCCTTTACAGCCTTTAAAACCAAATAATACTAGATGGTTAGTCCCTAAGTATGAATAGAGTCGAGCGTAGATGGAGTTGTTTTGAATTATTTTTTGAAGGAGAGCTAACAGAAAGTAATGCTAAAAATGATAAAAATCAAAAAGTTGCAGCAAAAGCTTTACTTTCCTACTTTCAAAATCCTATTAATGAATTATATCATACTATGATTGTAGAATTATTTTTCAAATTATATCTCGTCAACAAAACGCTACAGTATGAAAAGCCTCTAATTTTTGAAAATAAAGAAATTGATAAAAAATTATATACTGATTTATTATAACTATATGAATGACGATTATATTGATACACACAATTGATCTGAAAGATGAACAGCATTTTAAACCATTAAATGAAATAATTATATGTCAATCAGTTGAACAGTTTCTTGAAAAAGTAACTGATGTTTTTATTAAACTAAAATTTTACCAATTGCCAAGCTTTCTTAATAGAGTTATGTTGGGGCCTGAAAAAAGATGTAATTTTTCAGATAATATTAGCGAGTATTCGAGATGTTTTCATCCTAAAAATGTACTCAATTTAGATTTTCATAAAAATAAATATAATGACTTAAACGAACTTTTCTTTGAACTTCCTAAACTTGTAAATGATCATGATCCTGTTCTTATGATTCAAATAAACGAAGAATGGTCAAACTTATTATTGCACCAATGATTTTATTCAAGAAGAAGTTGACATTTTTTGGGGCCACGTAAGAGAATACAAGAACAACCAGGCAGAGTACTTATTTAGAAATATTGCAAAATTCACATTAGAATTCTTGTCCTTTCCGAATTCGAATGCTACTTCAGAACGTATATGGAGTGCATATAACATGGAAAAAAGTAAGACGAGAGGATCTCTAAAATTTGGATCAATACGTGGAATACTTTTATCATTACAATGTATCAGAGACTGTGGAGAAATATTATTTTTTGAGCCAACAATCGAAATGCTAAAGCGATATGCCGTTGGATTATATAATAAATTCGAGAAAAAAAGAGACATCAAAGATTTGACTCAGTATTGTGACGAGACACGAGTCTCGCACATATAAATATACATGAGGACGGCCGTGATAAACATAAACATGCGCAACGCGCGAATACACACGACGCGAAATGGGCGCGCGCGCGCGACATTCACAAGGCGAGTCCGCACGAAGCGAAGCGAGCGCGCGCGCGCAACAACCGCAAGGCGAGTCCGCACGAGCGCGAAGCGCGACAGCCGTCAAACAGCTCAGCAACGGCGCGCCAGGCGGCGCGAGCGGCGTACACACTCAGATGTATCCACACCGCGCGCCTTTATAAGGCGGACAGCGCAACACGGTAGACAGTTCTACTCGAGCTCCACTCTAGGTAGCATCGTGCGCACACGTTACTACAGGGAGCAGCGAGAGATAGATCTACGCCGATGAAGTCGTCTCGTGAGCACACGTGACGATTTGGTAGACGAACCGAAACCCGAAACTCCGAATTGTCGTCGTGAGCACACGAGGCAACCCGGAACACCCGAGCGACATCGAGCCTCGTCTACGTGAGCACGCGTGACGATACCCGGTGCCACCGTCAAAATCCCAATCAACAAAGCCAGCCTTATGCCGACATCTCACGACTTGCTTTATCTCTGTGCACACACAGGATAAATAGAGGAATGAGACGAGCGACGAAGATTTGTGAAGCCATGCGCACACGACTTCATAAATCCTTTTATATAGAGACTTTATTATATAGAGAAATGTCGATGTCTCAGCAGAATACGCTGCAAAATTACGAAGAAAATGTGATAATGACAAATGGTTTAATTTCTAATCATCGTTATTATTATACAAAGTTATACTACTTTGCAAATAATAAAAGATATGAAATAATATATACCATTGGCAAGTATTGTCGTGACAATTATAGTACCTTATAATTGTTTTCTAAATCATATCACTCTCTTCAAGGAAAAGAAATGTAGAAGGACAATTGATTGATGCATGTGCGGTAATACATGAACGAAATTGGCCAATCGCAATATTTATTAACACTAGTGATACGAATATTTTATTTAACGATGTATGGTATAACCTACCTAACGAAGAATGGAGCATGTTTATCTTTAATTTCCGAACAAATGGAAGAATCCTTATGCCATACGTATGTACAATCTTTGGCGTTTATTCATGGTTGATATTGATTTCAAAATTATGACATTAATAGATCCATATGATACAACCCCACAATTTTTGCAAAATGATGTAATTAGAGTTGTCAAACATTTTAATCGGTATATAGAAATTTGTGAAAGTAAAGAAATTAATAATATCTTTACAAACTTTAAAAATGTATTGCAACTACAGTGGTTCGTAAGTGATCGCCCGCACTAAAGCACATCTGATGGGTATAATTGTGGCGTTTACGTAATATATTATATGGACGGTATTGGTAAAGAAAAGGGAATTAGTCCACATTGTAATCCAGATGAGTACAGAGAACATATGTCGGATATGCTTATAAAGAAATCGGAGAATATGACTGACATTTGTTTATACTGCATTAAATCATGGGATAATAGTACTAAAAACTGCAAGACTTGTAATAGATTAATTCACTTAAATTGCTCACGAGACTACAAATTCAATGAAGGAAATTTATGTGAATTATGCTCTGCATTTATGAACGCGTAAAATAGTGGTCATAAATTCTAGTCAACTATATTATTGTTAAACTTCGTAAATTTTATGTACAAATAATTTATTGTTATTAATTTTGTTTTATTTATAGTAACGAAAACCTTTACTAATAGATAATTAGTATCACTCTAATTTTTAAATCCTAGCATTGATAAGACTCGCTTCGTTGTGCAAAAAATGCCACAAAAAGTAGGTAATCATCTCCTTCACCCGTATTAAAATCCATCATTATAACGTGTAATTATCTTAATGAAATTAAGATTAAATTGAAATAAATTAAGAGTTTGATTAAGTTCACATTGGACAAAAAATTTGTAAATATATTTTGTTACATTTTAAAATGTTCAATTGCATTATCAAACAAAAAATGCAACACTTGTAATGCGGCCTATAAGACGGTCTCAAGCCCGAATAAAACGCAGAGAGAAAGTGTTATAAATGCATGCATGATTTATATTTTAATATTATTTATTATATTTTTCAATAGTATATTGTGCATAAAGTACAATAGAAAGTAAGCAAGAGAAACCGAGAAATGCAGCGCCAAAAACAAAACTCATAAATAGCTACCTACCTCAGGGGAAGAAAATTTTTATACAAGAATATCTTTTGAAAAGGTAATACGATGACACATCGGAGAAAGGCAAGCGAAACTGATAATTGCAGTTCCAAAACCAAAATTCTCAAAGCTAGGTACCCCAGGCAGAGAGAGCTTTTGACACCGTACAAACTCTACACAAAAATAACCCTATAGCATACACAAAATAACACTTCACACATATTTGCTACACGAAAAAACTCTACACAGATATTTACTACACACAAAAACTGTACACGCATTTTTGATTATTTAACTACACCGTGAAACTCTACACAACCGTATAACTTATTGTTGTAATAATGGATAACAATAGCTTATACGATTGTGTAGAGTTTTACGGTGCAGTCAAATTATCAAAAATGCATGTACAGTTTTTGTGTGTAGTAAATATCTGTGTAGAGTTTTTTCGTGTAGCAAAATAAAAAAAAAATTTTTTTTTTTATTTTTAACTTATATATATATATATATATATGTATATATATATATATATAAACCGACTGTACATGGAAGGAAAGCCAGCAAAACCAAGAAATGCAGCGTTAAAACCGAAATTTATAAAAGTAGCTACCTCAGGCGAAGTGAGTTTTTATATAACAACATGTTTTTATAAAAGAAAATACGATGAAACATCGGAGAAAGGCAATAATATTGTGTTGTCTAGTGTGTATAGACTAAGTGAAAAGTACATAACTTAAGTGCGTTCTAAGTTTAAGTGCATGGTTTTAATTAAAACCGTTTGTTTTATTTCAGCCTAATATTACAGTTAATATGTACAAATATAGGCTCAAAAACGACATGAATTAACATGCTCATGCTAGTCGCCATATAATGGCATAAGTAAATTATTTCAGAATTAACATTAACAAAGGTATTTTTATTATGTATTCAGTCAATTAGACCGTAATTGTATTTAAAATTGCTTTGTAAAAAAGGAAATAAAGTTCCAGACGTGAACTTTAAAAATTTTTTTGTTTTTTCCCTTGTATACCCGTTTCATACGTACATACTTTAATATGTATAATAATGAGCAATAAACAATTCCATAAGACGTGCACTAGTCAGATGCCGCTGTGAATAAAATGCAACCAAGTTATCGAGCCACATAATTTTTTAATCGCAGCTCAGATTTCCCAACGTACTCTTTAAAAAAAATAATATAAGATAGTCTCAGAGTATGGGGTATAGCTGATTTTAAGAGTTTCCATTTCATAGCTTTAATGCTAACTGTCGCTCGCCTTCCTCCGACTAGCCGACGTACACCTTCTTTGAAAAAAAACTCATATAAGGTGTCTTTGAACGTGAGGCAGCTAGTTTTAAGGGTCATCGTTTCAGAGCTTCGATGCTCGCTCATGCTCGGCTTCCTCCGAATTGCCGACAAACTCTTTTTATTTTAAAAACTCTCGTATAAGGAGTCTCGAAGCGCACTATTGCTGGTTTGAAGTGGTACCGTTTCGGAGCATAGAATCTCGCTCTCGCTCGCCTTCCTCCGATTTGCCAACGTACACTTTTTGTTTAAAAACAACTCTCAATTAAGGTGTCTCGGAGCGTAAGGCAGCTAGTTTTGAGGGTTGCCGTTTCGGAGCATTGAATCTCGCTCTCGCAAGCCTTCCTCCGATTTGACGACGTACTCTTTAGAAAAAAAAAATAGTGTAAGAAGTCTCAGAGCAGGGGTAGCTGATTTAAGAGTTTCCATTTCGGAGCTTTGATGCTATCTCTCGCTTGCCTTCTTTCGATTTGCCAACGTACACTTTTTGTTTAAAAAAAAAACTCTCGATAAAGGTGTCTCGGAGCGTAAGACAGCTAGTTTTGAGGGTTGCCGTTTCGGAGCATTGATTCTCGCTCTAGCAAGCCTTCCTCCGATTTGCCGACGTACTTTAAAAAGAAAAATAGTATCAGGAGTCTCGGAGCGTAGAGTAGCTGCTTTAAAGGGTTTTCGTTTCGGAGCTTCATTGCTCGCTCTCGCTGGCCTTTTCTGATGTGCCGACGTATTGTTGAACGAGACAGTTAAACAAAATTTCATTTCTGAGCTCCATTGCTCACTTTTGAGTTTGATAAATTAGCGATGACTAGAAGATCCAGTTGGTTTCTAAAAACCTTCGCCAAATGCGTCTACTTGGGACGAACTGGATCTTCTGGTTCAGCATCAATGTTCTAACTTTACAAATATGCTTAATTACATGCAAATAGCTTGAATGTCAAGTTTCAAGTCTATACGATACATCCCTTTTAAAAAAATTCAGTTTTTTTTCAAAATCTTATGAATAATAATAGCAAATTTCTTTAGTATTGCACAGTTTACACTTAATATTTGGAACACAAGCCTTTGTAATGTGGTTTAATATATTTCCAAAGTTTGATGAACTGACATGTAAATAGTGAATTCATCTATGTAGTTAGGATATAAATGTTTAAGTAGTTATAAATTACTTACAAAGTCTAGCATGTGATACCAAAAATGTTAATTGTATATTGATAATTATCGATGATTAAACTTCGTGCAAGATTAATTACATTGTGATACAAATGTATGTGATTATGATATAATGGTGTTAATAACTAAATTAAAAATTTTAATAGTCACTTATTAAGATAAGGTTTGTGTCTGTTATGATAATTTTAATTAGCGTTTCATGAGAATTTATACTCAGAAGATTTGTTTAAGACATGTTGCAATTCATAACTACAATTCGAAAACAAACTGAATAGAATAAAAATATACAAACATAAATTGACTTGTTGTTTATTTCAAGTTTGTGAATAAAATACGATTATAAAAAAAAATCATTGACGTTGTATACAAGTATTATTTTAAGATCCTTTACATTTAAAAAAATTATTTTTATTATAATTCAGAGACAAGGCAAAATCGGCATCTTAATCTACTAATTCATATATGTACATATAAAACTACTGGAGCTTCGAAAATTCATTTAAAGTTTCATGAGCAAGCTCTTAAGTCACACTGCTAAAGTAAAAGACAGACTGTCATCGTATATTCATTTTCTTATGAAATAAACGTAGAAACTAATTGTGCTCCTGCCATTGGTGGTCTGTCAGACTTAACAACTTCTCCAGGACACCATGCTGTAGAAGAAAAAAGTTTAATATGTTAAGTAAACGTAAAAGAGCACTTGATAATTTATATCATACTAGCAGTAACCTTTTCAACATTTTCTCTAAAATAATACTGTCGTTTAACAAAGTATTTGATTGATGGCATTTCTTATTTCAATGTACAGATGATAAGCATTCTTAGCGGTAGTACAAGTTGATATGTTTGGGAATATGATTTTAACTATTTCTGTCATACTTTCATTATAAATGATTGGAGTCTTTGTGTGTTGCTGTAGAAGAGAGTCAAGGCATTCTTTATTTACTGGTCGTTTATAATCTTGTGAGTTATATTTTTCTGGCCAATGGTATAACTCATTTGGGATTCCTCCAAGAATATCTCTTAAATTTTGTTTCCTTATTTTATGCTCATTCCATTCTTTCACAACAAATGAAATTTCACTGTTGATTAAGGGTCCAAAACAAGATCTGAGGCATTCAATGTCAAATTTATTTGATATATGTAATGTATTCTCACTTTCCATAAGTTTAAAAAAATTCATGTAGAAATCACAAATTCGTTGACAAAACAGTCTCCAAAAGCTTTCTATTCATTGATTCTGGGTACTTTTGCCTCGTATAAAGCTTTTGTGACGTGCATTTGCATCTGTATCCATTCAACGTAGAGCTTTCTGCATATCTTCCATCAAAGTCGCTTCTGTGCCATGATCTGTCCTCATAATAGCTGGTAAAAAGCCAAGCTTTTTAATACTTGTAGGTAATAATGAGCAATGATGGCTGGATCATTGTTAGAGGTTGATCCGTTCATCCATATAATTTTCTTACAATTAGAGTAACCATCAATGCAACCATATATGGCAAAACCAAATTTTTTTAGTTTACCGTGGTTGTCTGCATGCCATAAGTAATTAGACCCAGGAACATTATAGGTTCTTCGTCTTAATTTATATCGACTACGAGCATCAACTCCTTCAGGATCAAGTATTTTTAAAACATTCATTACAGTCTTTTGCTTCATTTGTAATTTATAAACATGTCTGAGGCGTTTCCACATTGCACGATAACCAAAATTAAAAGCACTTCCTTCTAATTCAATTAATATGCATGTCCAATTTTCTCAATGGAGCTTTCTTCTATATTTTTTCTTATCCATTGATACTTCTGTACAATTCTGGAAAGTGTCCGTGGGGAAATTGTAACATTATATTTCTTTTTTAAAATACTTATGATAGCCTGATGACTGTAGTCTTGATTGATATACTTTTTAATTTTCTTTAAATAAAATTCACTGATCATTTTTAGTTGTTATATATCCATAGCTGTGGAAATCAATGCACAAACACTTATTAAAATAAAGTCACAAATTTTATTTGATAAAGAGCGAGGCGATGCTCCAGCCTCCAAATACAAGACCGTTAGCAAATTTCTCCCGTTCGACAGTTCGACTTTTCATGCTCGGGATGCGCTGATGCGCAGACAGGGCAAGGCCTTTCCCTTTCCGTAGCAGAAGATCGCGTATCAGCCTATTATAGGTGGCGTACAGGCGCTTCCGTAAGGCACAGGCCTGGGCGTGTAGTAGACGAGCGAGCGCTAGGCACACACATACATAACAATCCTTTCCAAAAAATAAAATTTCGATCCGCGATTCTAAAAGAATAAATGTCATAGTTTATTCTTTTGCAAAGAATAAAACGCACAATTTAATCTTTTCAAAAAAATAAAATTTCGGTCCGCCATTTCAAAAGAATAAATGCCGAGTTTTATTCTTTACCAAATGAT
>QLYP01000406.1:88447-116423 GCA_016647725.1 Nasonia giraulti
CCATTTTTTCGATTGTGGCTGTCCCTGACGAGTTATGAGCGGTGCCCGGAATCTCTATCAGAATCTCTATTGCACAATCAATGCATTGAAACCTATCTGCTACAATTAACGATTCAATCTCTCAGCAACAACAGATTTCCTTTCTGACACACTGCAAAAGTTGAATCTATCGCAGAGCAATGCAAACTCAGCAGCAGGATTTGCAGAGGCTCGACAAGTGCAAGTTGAATGAATCCAATAAAACAATCCACTGTGAAGCCTTTGGAGTAAAAAAAATCAGTTCTGAGCAACTTGCTACACTTGAGAGCAGGCCAGTGTCCAACAGAAGTCTCAAAAATCTTGAAAAATCTTGAAAAAAATTTCACAATCATTCAACGATGGGTATATATATATATATATATATATATATATATATATATATATATATATATATCTCAATCATGGTTTGTCAGTTGAATTCTTAGAGTTCTGAAATTCCGCTCAGATGCACTACGTGGCATTGCAAAACTATTTGCCATGTTAGTTTTTGCTTAAACAAATCCCATTTATATGACCACACTTTGAAATCGGAATTGGCGGGTGTGGGTTCAAGGTGATCATGTAAATGGAATATAATTAAACAAAAAGTGATCTGGTCAATAGTTTTGCAGTGCCCTATAGAGCATTTGTGCAAAATTACAGAAAGGTTGATACAAATTTTAATGAAGAAACTTAAAAACACTCTGGTTATACCTTATTAGCCTTTAACGATAACCCTGGATTGCTCTTTATAACGCTCTCTGGGAGAAGTGTCGTATTTGATAGGTAGATGCAGGGTCATCCGAAGCATCCAATGAAGTCCGGGTTTCCACCTATAAACAACCACACTATCATTAGAATATGGAAGTATTTAAATTATTCACTACAAATAAAACTGTTATATGGCCCTAAAAAAAGTAATAATTAATAAAATTTAAAGTGATATGTAAAATATCTTTTATACTTATTACCTTTTTTTCTTACTATATTAATGAAAGTTCTTGAATGATGTTATCCGTTGCAAAATAGTCAGCAATTCACAAATGATGTCCTTAACAAAAGAAAAAGTTTTTAGAGATAAAATAATAATTGAATTTACAAGAACGTAAATTGCAAATTTTACTAATAAAAAATAAGAATCAAGAAAGAGAGAGAGCGAAATGAATATAAAAAAAGGGAATGCTTAGCTGCTTTCTGGGACCACTTCTCATATCAGCCTCTGGTGAACGTAGCCAAGGATATTGTGGTGCAGGTTGCGGAGGACTTCTGGTACAGCTCGGCCTCTACGGAGGACAGATCATCCGACTGGGTCGAGCAGGAGGCCAGGTCCTTGAAACTGTCGGTCGCGTCGCCGGAGCTGTTGGTCGATTCCTCGGACTTGCTGCCGTTGGCGCCGGTGTCTTTCTTGCTGTTGATGTAGTGCTCGTCGGAGATGATACTGATGACCGAGCCGATGGACTCGGGGGAGCTGACGCCGCTCGAATCACTGTCCAGGTCGTCGGTCTCGGGGTTGAACAGCTCGAGGGAGAGCAGCCTCAGATATCTTCTCCAGGCGGCCGGTGCTCGCGGTGCCCAGAGTTTCGCGAACATAACCTTATTATATCCCCGATATATGTAAACAATGAAAAATTTGCGGCCGCGCGACGTGCCAGCATGTGCCAGCAATATGCCGACCTGCATGTGCGCAATTTGAATTTCGCACCAGGACAGCACAAGACAGCACGCCGTGCTCCGCAAAAAAACAACCGCCAGATGTCCCCGCTTGACAGCACAGAGACGGCACACGGCCAGCATGCCGTGCGGCACAACAAGTCTCGGTGGAGACAGCTCGTGCTGTTATCTGGGTTCTTATCTATAGTATACACTCTACAGTGTTAGATCAAATCGTGCTACATAGGCTAGGCAACATACAGTCGTAAGCTGCCGCAGCCTTGCGGTTTTTCGCCCGAACTACTTACGCTACGTAAAACTGCGTCCCAATGCGTGTGGCACTGTGTCATTTAGTGAGATCCTCTAAGCTCCCCTATTGAGAAATTTTGAGTGAAATCTCACGATTCTCATGCCAAAATCTCATTTAAGCAATTTTTTGTTTTTTACGCGTTTTAAACCATTCTCAATCGATTGGTGACTTTAAAATAAAAAACTTAAAAAATTTTTGAAAAAATGGACTGTATTTTTTAAGTCAAAACTTGCGACAAATGTTCTAAGTTCGAATTTTCAAAAAAAAAACACTTATTGACTAAAAATGGGTTGAAACGCGTAAGAAACAAAAAATTGCTTAAATGAGATTTTGGCATGAGAATCGTGAGATTTCACTCAAAATTTTTCAATAGGGGAACGTAAAAAGGACAAATGACTACCGCGCGACTTGTCAGGCTAGATCGGACCCTCATGGCGAGAGGTTGTATTTCACGAGGCAGATCTAATAAATGATATACTTTCAAGAATATACCTGTGTGCTCTCTCCTTCCACTCCACTACAAATTGGTGACGAGGATAAAGAGGAATGGTGAAATTTGGTATTGTTGACGAGAATACGGAGGATTTATCGACCACATTGGTATTACAGGGCATTTAGCTAAGGTATTTAAAAATTCGAGTAAGTCAGATAACATGCATAGCGTTGATTATAATTCCGAGTCAGAGGAAAATGTTGATGTTTTGAATTTATATAAGCTAGAAGAAAACTGTGATAGGATAGCATTGAGTAGCGATGATCATCCGCCGGTAATAGTAAATGTTGTTATAAATGATAAAGAAGTTTCAATGGAAATAGATAGTGGCGCGAGAACATCGGTGATGCCGGTAAACATATATCAAACACAGTTAAGTTCAATTAATTTAGAAAAAAGCTCAAAGGTCCTTACAATGCACGATAACAGAGTTATATTGCCGTTAGGGGAAATAAATGTAGAAGTTGGTTATGACGATACAAAAGCGAATAGCAAAATTGTTATAGTAAATAAAAATCAAAGAGCATATTTGATGGGCAGAGACCTTATGAGTAAATTTGGATTCCAATTAAGTAGAATAAATGAATTAAAGTATTCAATAAAGACTCTTGATTCTATTATAAAAAAATATCCAGAAGTTTTTGATGGAAAATTGGGGAAGTTTAACGGTCGTAAAATCCATTTAGAAATAAAAGAAAATGTGAAACCTATTTTTAGAAAACCGCATACAATTCCATTTGCCTTTAGAAAAATGGCAGATAAAGAATTAGACGGGTTGGAAAAAGAAGGTATTATAGAAAAAGTAAATACCAATGAATGGGGTACGCCGTTAGTGCCTATTCTAAAACAAAATGGTAAAATTAGGTTATGAGCTAATTATAAGATTACGTTGAATGAATATTTAATAGACCACAATCACCCAATTCCTAGAGAGGAAGATATTTTTGCAGCATTAGAAGGGGGTGAGGAATTCACGACTCTTGATTTAGCTAGGGCATATAACCAATTAGAATTGGATGAGAAAACTAAAAAGCTACTAGCTTGGAGTACTCACAAGGGGGTCTATTTAATGAACAGACTACCGTTTGGAACAAAACCTGCATGTTCGATTTTTCAAGAAAGAAATTACAAGGAATTCCATATTGAAAAATTATTTGACGACATAATTGTGTGATGTTGCACATTTTTAACGGTATCGAAATAATCGAGCAAACGATCACTATACTCTGTGTTCACTCGACGAAGGTACTTCGGACTCTTTCGCTCTCGAGAGGGGGACAGGACATAGGAATAGGAACGAAGTCTGGCGTGGCTAGGGTGAATAAATACACAATATTTTATTCTGTATAATAACGTGATGGTGTATTCTGCAACCCCCTGCTAATTCGCTAACGGAATAAGCTACAATTAATTCAATTTTATTCACGTCAATACTCACGGCGCCCAAGTGGTTGTCTCGACAAGCAGACACCACCGCAACTCACTGACAAGACACAAGTATCGGAATCGCGATACGCAAACGGGTACAAATGCGAATTTACCACCACCGCGGTGACTCGACAACCAAGCCAGACTGACACCTAGTCAATGGCGGCGCAACGGCGAGTACACACGGCGGCATACATTGAGTTCTTCAGTAATGTCGGATCGTAAATGATCAACGACGGCATAACCTATCATACACTCTGGACTCAAAGTCCCGCTTGCCGCCAGTCGCAAGGGCAGAATCGCTCAAGGCTGGACCAAGGTCAACAACGGCTCAACGTTCTCGCAGATTTTCCGTCTCGAATGAATCAATTATACGCACCCGCGAAACCCGTCACCAGACGAACGTGAATCCGCGCGAAGTCAAGGACAACACAACGCGGCACTTCTTACGATTTCGTGGACGGCTATAGGAACCTCTGTCGCTCGGATGGACTGCTGGAGCTTCCTCTCGAACTTGCCTTCACGTTCCCTCTCGACCTCTCGGCTCGATGGCGTTACCACCTCACGACTCTCCGACGATGCTATATCCTCGACTCCCCGACAGCTCGGCTTCACAGCTAAAATGTCGAGACTCGGTTCGGCGGTATGGCACTTGCGACTGGCTCGTGGCAGTGTCCGTACAGGAATCGACGCAGAGAAACCCGCAACCCGATGCGAGACCGGGACGTCCCGGAAATACTAATCGTTGCGCCCCCTATAATTGGTGTCCTCTGCGAGACCACCCGCGGAGTCAAGTCTGCGGCCTCATCCGGTTCTGCGGCGCGATATATGAACGCAAGAGGTGTCGTAGGCATTATCGACACGAGTGCGCTACCAGCGACCCGTATACCTACTTTGCATTCGGGTAGTGGACTTCGACCACTATTTGTACGCGGTGAAGAGTGTAGGCGCGCCTGTACACCACTAGTGGTGAATAAGTTAAATAAGAGGGTCCAGCAGCTTCCGGACCAAAATTACAGATGAGATTTTGGCATGAGATCTAAGGTGAGATCTCAGGTGAGATCTTATGTAAGATCTCACGTGAGATTTTGCAATAGGGAATAGTTTAATTAGCAAACTACTTTTAATTGGACAGTCGCCGGACAAAATAGCTATTTGAATATTTGGATCGTCAGTCATGACACTTCCCATGTATTTCTTATGGGAGGTGTCATATGGCTGACATTCCAAATATTCAAATAGCTATTTTGTCCGGAGACTGTACCATATTAATGTTGAAGTATGTTCAAGTATTCAATGTGTCAAATATTTATTTAAATATTGTTATAAGGAGCATGATTGTGCATTTATAAAAATGAGTCGGTAATAATGAAAACGAATGTGAAGAAGAAAATTACAACTGCGATGAAATAAAACAATATTTAAATACAAGATATGGAAGTCCTCAAGAATTAATGTATTGTCTACTATAATATGCAATGTAACTTTTTTTAATTTACCGATTAGCTGTATATTTAAAAAATAAACAATTTGTGTTCTTTAAAAGGGGATGGATGTCGGCGCTAAAGCTTCGCAAATCCGCTACGGGGTATTTTGAATTTACAAGCTTTTAGAAAGACAAAAAGCTCGATCGAAATTTTCTTTTAGTAGAACGATTCTTTAAACTTCTCTGATAGTATCCAAAGATCAAAAACGATTTTAAAAACCTTAATCGTTTTTGATAGTCGTTTGTGTAACGTAATTTTGGCTTTATTAGGTACCCTAATGGAAAAAAATGTAATAAATTATAATATCTAAAAAAATTATCTTGAGAGTTGTTCTTTGCTTCATTACGATTAAATATAATAAACTTGACTTTGTTTGATTGATCTCAGTTATTTTCTATCTGTAATTTTGTTGCGGAATATATCAAACTCGCCTAACCTTTTACTTTTTTAAAAGTTAATTTTTTTTAGAGATTTAAATCCTTTATAGTAAAATTTTGAGTATTTCATATTCAACGTAGTAAAAATAAAATATAAGTATTTTTAGCACCTTTCGACCACAGCTTTTTGGTAAAATTTTTATCACTAACATGAAATCACTGATTGTTCTGATATACACCACCCTCGAATTATTTCTGCACCTAGACACCAAAAACCACGGAGCGCACCACCTAGACCTCGTCATCGGCAACCCTGTACACCTAGACACCGCACTTGAATGATTTTTACACCAAGACACCGAAAACAACCTAAACCCTAAACCTTGTCATCGGCTACCCTAGCAAGCTAGTTACTGTCACTGCTCCGGAACGCAGAGCATGCACCGGCAACCTCTTAATTCTAAATATCGTAATAAAATATTTTATATGAGAAAGCAATCCCCATGTGTATATAGCTTTGCGGCCAACTTCACGGTCCTAACACTTCTTGCGGCTAACTTAACGGTCCTTTCACATTTCGGGCTGAAGAAGAAAAATGCGATTTTAGCATTTTTGGATTATACACTCATATATTATAAAAATAAGCAGCCTTTACATTAATATTTTTGTTGGAAATCATAGTTTAGCTCAGAAAACATTCTAACTAGTCAAAAAACCTTACCAACAGTAATGATAAGTATTTTTTTTTGTATAATGAAAAATCCTAACACCAATATAGAAGTAAATAGTGTCACGGGCGCCGCGGCTTTGTCTGCTTCTCAAACTCGCCTTTGTGGCGCTACCGCGTCACTTGATAAATTGTAATAAAACGTAAAAAAATGTAAGAAACTGTACCTTTTTGTTGAATTTTAGACCTTTCTTCTCATACGTTTTTGTACAATTTCTTACATTTTCAGATTTGTTAACTTTTTTTACATTTTATTACATTTTATTACATATATTATTTTACCGCCTAATATAGTCAGTATATTTTTTTAATTATTAATTTTATAACAAAATGTAACAATGCATAAGAAATTGTGAGAAAAAGTAAAAGATTGTCAGCAGAAGTAAGACAATAAAAAAGTCGCCATTTTCTTATATAATATTACGCTTACAGACAATTTTTTACATTTTGTTATACTTTTTTAGGTATTGTTACATTTGTCGTTTCAAAGAAGAGACCCCCATGAAATCCTGGAGTAATGGATTTCTAATAAATTGTAATAAAACGTAAAAAAGGTCCAAAATCCAACAAAAACGTACGAAATGGTACGATTTGTTACATTTTCTTATATTTGATTACACTTTATTACATTTTGCTTCATCCTAGAGGAAGCTTTGTAATAGTAAAATTTTGAGTTTCTTCAAAACTTCTAGAAAATACTTTTTAATGCGTTAGAAGTTCAAATCAAGTGTTTTTGGAAAATGTCCGTATGGATGTGTGTTGATGTAAGCGGGCTAGTCGGGGTGGTCTAGAAAGGTCAGGTGAAGAGAAGGAGGCGCGTGCGCTCGTTGCGCCACGTAGCCGCTGGCGTCAGTGGAGTTCGCTCCTTGGAGAGCGGAGTGACGAGAGGCCTGCTGTAAAGCAGGCGGTGAGATGGCAGGCAGGCAGAAAGGGCCTGCTGAGGCTTACAGTCCTTGGCTTCTTCGTTGCCTAAAGAGCAGACACTGCTCGGACCTCTCTAGGTCGACTCTTGGATTAAGTCTGGACGAGGGAGGGCCGCCCAACCCGGTGTAGGTTGCACCACCCAATTTGCAAAGGGGAAAGTGGGGAGTCTTTTTCTTTGAGTTATTACGGGGGACGATGACTCTGGGGTGTTTGGCCTCGGTTGAGGCGTTGGAGTGGCGAGTAACGGCAAATCCGTTTGAGTACTGCTGTGCTGGCAATCTGGTGCTGGTTCAATCTGGGTGGCGGCGTCGACAATGGGAGTCTTCCGATGCTGGCGGCGCTCTAAAAGGAGCGTTCGGTTTGTCTCGGCAAGCAGCAAGTGTAACAACTTACACTCGGCCCTCAGCTCCTGAAGAGCTTGAAAAGTCGACATCGACATACGCCGAGTTAGCGCTGAGATGTGCTGATTAGGGAAGGGAGAAAAAAAATACACGAAGTATATTCTTTTGAGAACAAAAATCAGATTTATTTCGCTAGAGTGTACTGTGCAAGTTGCCTGGGCTCCGTTGCTGCCACTTAGACGCGGTCTGATGCAGGGTGGGGGATGCCTCGGCCTGGAAACCGGCCCGTTTATATGCCCTCCAAGGCGCTGCTCCTCTTTGGGGAGTACGGCAGCCGCCTAGCGGCCGCGCGCGGTACTAGCGGTACTGTGGGCGCGCTGCGGCGCTGCGGCGCTGTCGAGTGGGTTGCCGGCATCCAGGGGCTTGTGCGAGAGAGCCTGCGGGTGGGTTATAACAGTGTGTGTGTATATGGATGTGTGTGCATGTATACCGTAATATTTCTGGAACTACTTTGTCAATATCAATAAAATTTGACATACATATATATTTTTGGATTCTGAATTCGGGAAAAACAGTTATTTTTTTATTTCTTAACTATATTTTTTAATGGCCATTTTTTGATTTTTAAAAAAACACTATTTTGCGTTTTTTTCAATCATCCCATTGTTACAAACAATTCAGCTATAATGCATTTGAAAGATAATAAAATTACCTACTTTTCCTCGTTTGGTGCTCGGGATTGACCGCTTTATTCGGCAGATAAAATCAAAAAGGCGATTTCTTTTTTAAATTCATATCTCTGAAACTAAACAAACCCCTATGGTTCGTAAGATATCAAGGTTTCCATTTTTGTTTGAAAATTTTTTGATTTCTTATATCTCTAAAACAATGTAGTCAAATGCTTCAAATTTTTATTTGGTAATTCACTATAAAAAAAGATATGTGCTGTTAAAATTTTCAATGATTCCATCAAGCGCTTTTCAACTAAAGAGCTAAAATGTAAGAATCGTTTTCTTGAAAATTGCGCGAGAGACCTATCTAATGAATAACCTGCTGTTTTGATGGTGAGGTTGGTTAGGAACACATGTAAACATGCGTGAATTTCTGTGAAAAAAAATTGACGACAGTGTTCGTATTCTATAATAAGAAAACAGAGGGGTCTGCAAACTTTTGGACAATGAACTATCCAAAACTTTTATTAAATTGTATATCAAAAATCGCCTCATAAATTAGTAAGCAGATATATAGATATATTAAAACAATATTTTATTTATTGGACGTATAAATTTAGTTGGAGGAAGCTACGTGCCAATGAATTGGCAGCAGCTTTTTATTTTCTCTATGGCCCTGGCGAAAAAAATCGCGTGATTAATCACATGATTAATCGCGTGATAAATCACTCGATTTATTAGATATATCACGTGATTATTTGGCGTGATTTATCACGTAATATATCACGTCAGAAATCACTCGTAAAATTTAAATATTTGTTTATATTGAAATAAATTGTTTATTTTCTACCTGAATGATTATAAAATATTTGATGATATTGATAATTCATATAAATAAATCGCAATAAAATAGAAACAAAATTTTCCTGACCAAGACTTGAACCCCTGTCCTCCACTTGACAATCCAATGTCTACTACCTGAGCTATTTGTGCTGTTGCAAGTTGCAAACACCTAATCTAATAATACACAAAAAAATAATTATATTTATCATTTTATATAGATTATACGCTTACTGCATATATTGATAATAATAATACAAACACTTCTGCAAGTTCCATTATTCATTTTACAGTATCCATATAAACTATATAAAGTGATAAATATAATTATATTTTATGTTGTAACGGGGTGAGACCTTGACGAGAGAGGAGAAAATCACAAAAGGAGACGCCGCATAGTGGGCCAGAAAATCAAAAAGTGATCACGGGCTGTCTTCACTCGAAGAAATGCTTGAATAAAAAATTCCAGGGTAGGAAAATCTTCGTCAGAATGACTAGTTTCCGAATCCGTTTCCCTCGAAACCCGGACGTCTATATTTTTTGTCCCACCTCAAAACCTGACCTCATTTTTAGAATGTCCTTTTTCGATTTTACCGATAATAAGTTAGATCGTTGTATTTTACATTTTTAACCATAATAAATGAGATTTGGGCACAGTATTTACTAGCGTGCACTTATATACTATATATAACAAAAATATATATATGTATATATAGGTCGTTCAAGGTCAAATCAAAGATCAAATATTTGTTACTTCTTCAACCTACGGTAAATATGTTCCAGAAACAGTTTCCAGTGCACTTGAATTTTTTCAGATTTTTAAATTACTTTTTACCAAAATGGTAGGGAGCCAAAGATGTCAATTTTGGCAATAATTGGGTTTTCAGCACTAATTAATTAATTCATAGCTCTTCATGGAAGCATTTTTCACTATAAACATAAATATACTATTTTTGTAAAATTTTCTGAATTTTTCAATAAAAGTACCCTTAAAGTCATATATGTATATTAATTTATACAACGTAAGGGTGTAATGATGTGCATGCGTAATAAATAAATAAATAAATGCATACACACACACGTGTCTATGCACCCATACATATATATATATATATATATATATATATATATATATATATATATATATATATATATATATATATATATATATATTTATAACATAAGCATACATTTAATTCATTATTTTTATTTTAGCTGTATCAAGCAAATCATGTGGAAAAAATTTTTCATCAAGTATTTTACTACCAAGCACGAATATATCAAAATGTGATTACTCATCTCAACCTTCGACTAGTACGACTCCAATACCTCAGAAAAATGTTTCTCAGCATAAAACACCTTTAACTCGAGTAAAGAGAGCACTTTTTCAATCGACTGATCAGGGCGAATGTTCAAAAGCCAAAGTGAGTCACTCAGCTGGAAATCTCTTTGCATCAGAAATTTTAACACAGTCTTCAGAAAAATCTGTATCACCATCATCCTAAACATCTTCACCACAATGTTCAGAAAAATTTTCACCTCGATCTTCAGCAATATCTTCACCAGGATCTCCAGAAATAGAGCAATTTTCACCACTTAATAGTATTTCTGAAGACTGTCGAAGTCAGATGTCACAAAAAGTAAATGATCAACGAGAAGAGCAAGAACGAGATGAAGAAGATGATCAGCGTGTAAATCAAGAAGAACCTGATGAAGGACATCATCAACGACTAGAGGCGGATGATCAACAGCTAGAACAAGATTTTCATCATTTTCATGATCAACGAATAGAGCCAGAAGTAGATCAACGAGGAGGGAGTCCACAAGTAGAAGTACCATTACTTAATCGTGCAAGAGAAGATGAAGGAGATGATAGTAATGATGGTAATTTTTCCATTTTATTACAAAATTTTAGAATAAATTAATTAATAAATATAAAATAAAATTCAATTACGTAATTAATTAATTTTCAGATGTAGATGCAACTGCTTGTGAATTTTTACTTCAGTATAAGAAAAAACTATACAAAATGTATAAAAAAAAAGAACTTTGATCTCACTTCAGGTAAATCTTAATAATCTTAATATCTAGTAGAGTGGCTCTAATACTCGTATTTGGTTTTTAGTAGACTGTGGTTATAATAATCTTAATAATGTTTCCACCGAATGTGAAAACTAGATTTAATTTTATTGCATGCATTTTAATTTTTATTTTAATTATGAAAAAATAAAATAATGAAACTTAAAAACTTACGTTAAATTATTATTATAAAGAACAAAAATATTTTTACAGCTGACCCTGAACTTCATGAAAGATATGCAGAAGTTGGGAAAAAGGTATTGCAATAATAAATATATTTGTTAATCTTATAAGTTCTTTATAAAAAATAGTACATATATATTGCTATCTTACTTTTATAAAAACATTCTTATTATAGGTCTACCTTGGTTTGGATGTCTTTGTGGGGATAAAATCGTGGATGATAACAAAGGCAAAATGGTATAAATTATTTTTACGAGACTTGGGTCTTACTTTATGGACGAGGAAAGCTTTAAAAGTTCGATACCTCAACATTAACAACCATCGCAGTGCCAATCGAAACAACAATCCTCGGCTTTGTTCACCAAAAAAAGTAGATTTATTTTTACGTACGTATTAAATAAACTCTTTTTATTAAATTTATCTTTCATTAACGAAGTTATTATAAATACTAATTTAAAATTTCAGGTTTATACAACGATTACCTGAACGAAAATCCGTTGTATAACGAATTTACACAAGAACAGAAGGATTTAACGATCCAACGGTCAACTGCTAGTTTAAGCGATTTACTAAGGGATTCTAAAATACCTCCACGATAGTAAAAACAGTTCATTAATAAATATTAAACATACATGTAATTATTTATATAATAAAGATTATTTTTGATAAACAATAAATTTGAAAAAATATTGATATTTTGCTGTGTATTTATTATTAGAATTGTATAAATATAATATTCATAACAATATATGACGATTACGTGGCCTTGAAGAGCAAAAAATCGTTGAATGAGACTCACATGAGACTCACATGAGAATCATGCTAGAATCATGCGTGAATTTGGCACGATTTTCGCTTGAGAATCAAGCGAGACTCCCTCGATTCTCGCCCGAGAATTTTCAGTAGGGTTGTATCTTTACTTTTACGCCATCGGCTTTCGTAAACTATTTAATGTTAGTAATATTAAACTTTTGGATCAAATTATACGAAAAATAATTGAAATCATCTAAGCGGATAAACTGTTCATTCGTTAATTCGAACCCCTTTTGTTTTTGAATATAAAGAATAACTCCATAGTTTGACAGCAGGTACAAACACATAATTGATCCAGTGTGAATTCATGCGCAGGCAGCTAGAGTTAAAATAAAGGGCTTTTCGATACACGATTCGATATACGATTTTTATAAAAAATATATGTATTGGTTTACATAAACCAATGACGCATTGACGACATATGGCTTTTACACATTCACTAATACATAAAAAATTACGTATTCGTGGAGTCGCGCCTTTAAATAATAAAAAAAATTTTGTTAAATATTAAAGACAAATATTCCGTGAAAGATAGTTAAAATATTCTATTGTATATTTCCACAAAAGTGTTGATTTTAGCCCGAGCGTGAGGTTTGTCACCCGGCCGAGAAAAGAGAGGGTGACAAAATCACACGAACGTAGAATCATCTTTCGTACGGGTTTCGAACGTTATTTTTCGATATAGTGTGCGTAAAATCTTTTTTTTTTCAATTTACAGGATAAGTAAAATAGCATATTTACGCACACATTATCGAAACAATTATTATAACATCATTTTTATATTACTTATTATATTCAAAAAAACTTACATGAAATTCCTTGAAATTTTATAACTATATACAATCTTCATAATATCCAGAAATTTTTATTTTGTATATTACCAGGGTTTTTATAAATAAATAACAGAATATTATTTCAAAAGATTATGATCATTTCTCAATTTTATAAAATAATTTAGCAATAAAATAAATAGTTATATTATGGCTTCATCATATTACTCTGGATCCACGAAATCTGGCACTACCGGAGTGAATTTAGAACGTTTAGGAAGAGCTCTGAAATTAATAATATAAATGTATATCAATTTAATTGCTATTTACACAATCTTTCTCGATACATAGGCATGAAATGCATATTAAGGGGATGTCGGAGCTAAAAACACTGCTTTTCTGTTCTCTATAACTTTTTGAATAAAGCTTGCAATGAAAAACCAAGACCAGAGCGCCATAGTGTTATGTTTAGTAAATAATTCTGCCGAAAGAAAATACCAATCAGACTTTTAGTTTTTGTAAAAGTTGCAGAATACGAGCGGGGGTTTACGCGTGTCCACGCGATTACAGCGCTAACCTTAAAATCTAATTTTACAACTAACTTTTTATAATTTA
Source organism: Nasonia giraulti (assembly GCA_016647725.1). NCBI lineage: Eukaryota > Metazoa > Arthropoda > Insecta > Hymenoptera > Pteromalidae > Nasonia > Nasonia giraulti. The sequence continues at coordinate 102,174 of QLYP01000406.1, forward strand.
GATTTTGATCAATATAATAAGTAGAGCGCCATAGGTATGAGATTAGTGAATTATTCTACCGAAAGAAAATGTCGATCCGACTTTTAGTTTTTGTTTAAGTTGCAAAATACTAAGTATCCGGTGGCGGATTTGCGAAGCTGTAGCTCCGACTTCCCCTTAAAATAAAATGCACGCCCTGGTATCGCAAAATAATGTCCGTCACATGGGCGTCAAAAATATCACTTCCTTGTGCAATCGCGTAACACTCGGGTTGGTCGGCTTCGTCAGCCTTGTTATTGTGCGGCGGTGGCTACTCGGAACGTGAAGTTATAATTTAAGCCCGTGTAATTTTATTTATAATGGAACATTTTAGAAAATATTCTACTGAAATATTTTTATAATAAATCTTCAGGAAGATATATTGTAATGAACTGTCATGGAATATTTCATAAATGTATTAAGAAATACTCAAGTTTTATTATAAAAGTTTGAATTATAAATTTACAAAATCATTCTTAAATATTTTAAGAAATGCTGCCTTGGAATCTTGATGAAATAATTATGTGAAATTTAGCAAGATATTGTTACGTCGGTTTCAGTCCTTTCGAACCAAATCTGTTCGTTTTAATCTTGGAAATATTCTCGGTAGAAAACTTCCAAGAAGGGTGTTGCTCCTTTTTACCCTTGCGTTTCCGCAAATAGGTAGAGATGAGCTGTCGCGTGTGGTGTGATTCAGGAGTGGTTATTGGAGCGGATAGAGTGCTAAATTTATTTTTATAAAAATTATGCAAACAAATCTTAACAAGGAATCTTAATGGATGATTTTGGTTTAGAAATTTGACTAACTTTGGAGAGACTGCTAAACAGGCACAAATCCTGAACACTCACTTGCAAAGTTAGTATAATTTTATGAAAAAGGAGAAAAATTCGCGATTTTAGTATTGTGTATTCAAATACTGTGATTAACAGGATGGATATCCTGATCGGCAGTTTAAATTACAAATACCTTATTCAAAACCTTTTAGATTTAGCGACACTATATATAAGAACTTTATAGTCAACCGGCACTTGACTCTACTTCGTAGCGGAGAAGAAATGACTCCAAACCACACAGTGATGGTTACAAAGAAAAGATAGTACAGAGTAAAATAAATGAAATAATCTTTACTTACTTTTTTATGTTGTTGTTGACCCGCTGCTTGGGCTGTGAGTTTTGCACTCGTCGAACTCTCGAGTAAAAGTAGGAATGAAATTTTCCTTTGATACGAATAAGGTGTCGGATTTTTTAGAAATAAAAGAAATGCGTAGTTCAAATGTCAGAGATGTATATTGTGACGGGTGATGACGGGGTCCTGCCCCAAAGACAACGACTGACCTTGCTCTAGTAAACTTTATTGCAGGTTGTGAGCTCCGCTCGCGAGCTCTGCCGCCGATCAACTGCCCGCTTTGCCGTCGACGCTGCTCGTCGACGGTTAGCGGTCGCACGCGCGAAGGTGCAACCCGATGCACCTTTGCCCGTGCGAACTCTCCGAGTCCGCCGTTCTCTGCTGACGGAGCATTGCATGCGCCGTCGGCAGCGGCGACCCGAGCCGTCACCGGAGAGCCTGGGGCTCGTCCGTGACACGCCCGGACCGCGCTGGCCGACGCCCTCGTCGCCTGAAAAAAAAAACAGGCTATCCAGGAACGACGCACGGAGGTCGCGTGTACGCTCGACTGTGTATCTGTTTTAAGTGTTAAAAAAATTTTCTATTTTATGTGTGTCGTGGGATGCCAGAGGCTTGAGCCTCGCGAGGTGCTGATTGGGGTTCTAATCCAAAGGTGTGTGTAGTATCTGAATGTATGTCTGTGTTGTGAGCCCGGGTGTTTTTCTACCCTGGCAGCCGCTGCTGTCTTACATTTCTTTCGAGCGGAGCTCTTACAAAAGATTATAAAATGTTTGTTATGAATATTTGGTTGTTATCGATAGGCTTACATGGTTATTAGAATGTCTTTATGACGCACAAAAATTGTTTGACATATTCTGGTGCATATATGTGAAAATTAACCTAGATACAGTATTTATTTTTAGCTTGCTCATCGCTGAGCAGTCTGTTTTAATAAGCGCTTCAATTTTCTTATATACTATCAATCTAACTGTAAATGGTTATGTATTATACAAGTTATATTATCAAAAGTATAAAATTGAAAAGGACTTAATTGTATTTGATTATGTATTAGGGCGTTGTCCATGATGGTACGCAGCTTGGCTTATTCGTAATTGATAATCATAGTTATAGTTAAAATATAGAGCGGATAAGAATTTTTTTTTTATTTTTGATTCCGCTCGGCGCGTTTTCTCTCTCGTGAATACCTGCTCATCTGCTCTAGCATAAGGAGAGACTCTTGCTGTTTGACAAAGCGATTTATTGCTCCGTTCGAACGCCGCCGATAGATTATACAGCCGATTGTGATTATGATAGTTATAAATATTACGGCTGAAGTTAAGGACCACCCGAAGATAGCAGTTGTGCTGCCCAAATTTTCGAGCTCGAGGGCGGTCGCCTTCCTGTGCGCGATTTCACGTGCTTTACTTGCGATCTCGTGTAATCTCGCCCCTGCTTTTAGGTTTTCTAACTTGACCCCGTGCAAGCTTTTTACCCGATTCGCTGCTTCGGATGCGATTGCGTTTTTGAATTCCGCTTCGGCAATTTCTGATTCGTTTAGAAGCTTAATTACTTCGGATACGTTCAACTCTATAGTTTCGAATTTTGATTGATTTGAGTTAGTCGAGAAAGCGCGGGACGCGGTTAAGCGAGCGTTTGCTGTATGCGCTGCGCATCCGGGTTGCAGTTGGAGTATGCCTGCACCACTTATTTTCGCTGTTACGTGCTCGGATCGCAGGCATTGGATAAATATATCTTCCGGTGATTTGGCGGAAAATATCCACGAGTTCGCTTTATGCAGTCTCAACCAGAAGGTATCTCTCAACTGCCTGAATCTGATGTCGCACACTTCGGGATTGGAGACTTGTCGACCCGACGCGATCTTTACCCCGCAGGCGGCATTGCTTCTTATTTCCCGCACTGGCTCTGGGTTTACCGCGATCATTAGCTTGTCGAGCCTTCGAAGGCTTGTTACCTCTTCCGGTAATAAGGGCATGTAAGTGCGATTTGACTCACTAACCGCGAAGTAGTTGTACTCTGGCCAGATGTAGGCTGCCAGATAAGGAATATTAAAAACTTTTTGGATTGCCGGTAGCGGTGACGCTTTGAACAAATTGTATCTCTGAATGTCGAGTAACGGTATTGCTATCTGATAGATTAAACATCCGTCTGATAACAACACCGTTAATTTGGAAATCTTCATAATAGGAATGATTGCAAACCCTTCCTCCGGCAGCGGAAATCTGGCATTGGTTACGGAGTTTGCGACGGTTCTAGCTGCGTCTCGAATTGTATCTGGGGGTACAATGCGCGGATGCACCATTCCTTTCGCTGCGAATAAGATTGCATCCGTCAGGACTTCCGAGTCTAGGCTAAACTGTCTGAGTGCATCCCTCATTTCTGCTATTGCGTTTAGAGCCCCCAATTCTCTGAAAATAGAAGCGGTCTTGTCTTCTAAAACTTCTACGATAGCCTCTAGTTTGCCTACTCTATCGCCTAGGTCAGATAGCTCGCGTTCGACGACTTCCGTCTGCTCAGCTAATAGCGCCGCTGTTTGGCGCGTATCGTCGGCTATGAGTTTAATTGATGCCTGAATTTCTCTCTTGTCGTCCTCATCTAGGGTCCCGTATAAAAATTTGTGGATGGAACCGACGAAGGGGAGTAGAGATCGGCGAGCGCGATGCTGCTCTCCGTTTGCCGCGTTGACGAGCATCAGATCCAGGAAACGTTCCGCTTGACGCGTGACTGATGTCGCTTCCTCGATTAGACTTGAATTTTGGCACCTAGGACCGCATGCTTGTACGACGTTCGAAGCTGCATTCACCAAGACTGCGCTTGCTTGGAAGTATGGACGCAAATCCGTCTTGTGAATGATTTTCCAGTCTGTGCTGGATGTCGCTAGCGGCGCGATCTTTTCTGTGATCAAGCCCAAGTTTTCTTTCAATAAATAGATTGGCTGGTTGCGGTTCCTTTCGGCGCTGCTGTCGTTTTCCGAGTGGGCGCCTAGTTGCAAGTTCACTCGGCCGGTGAATTTTATTAATGTGTACGGTTTTTACTATTTCACCATTTTGGATTTTTACGTTGTTCGTTGCTCGGTTGACTTTGATTACCTCGAAGGGGCCTTGGTATTCGGTGGCAAATTTACCCTTTCTGGGTTCTTTTAACAAGAATACCAACTCACCCTCCCGGAAATGTTTCATGTTTAGGTTTCTGTCGTAATAATGTTTTGACCTGTACTTTGACTGAACGAGGTTCATCGCCGCCGTTGTTTGGAGTAAGGTCAAATTCGACGTCATATTATCTATATATTCGTTGTAGGACAATACGTTTGCAGCACGAGGAAAGCTCGATGGAGTACGCGGCTTAAATCCAAACAGCAACTCGTGCGGTGAGTAGCGAGTACTTTCATGCTCGGTTGAGTTGTATGCGTGCTGGCACAATGCATTCCATTCATCCCACTTGTTGATTTTCTTTGCGTATTTGCGCAAGTATTCGGTTAGAGTGTGGTTCATCCGCTCTATGGACCCATTTGACTGCGGATGGTATGCCGTCGTGCTGAATTTCTCTATACCGAAAATTGCAGCAAGTTTTTCCAATACTTTATTTTGAAAATGGGTTCCCTGATCAGTTACGATGGCGGCTGGCGGCCCAAACACGCATATTACCTTTTCAGTCAATACTCGCGCTACTTCTTTCGCGTTGGCGTGCCGAGTTGGAGTAAGGACTATGTATTTAGTGAGCATATCCTGAATTGATAAAATATATTTATTTCCCTTGTCCGACGCCTCCAGGGGCCCGTAAAAGTCCATGGCAATCTGATCGAAAGGCATGGCCGGAGTATTGCTAATTAGCATTGGCAATCTGGTTTTTATTCGCACTAACTTGTTAGTCATGCAAGTCGGACAGCGGGCGACAAATTTCTTTATGTCTTGCCGCATGTTTTTCCAATAGAAGTCGTTGGCGATCTTCCCGTACGTCTTGCTCACGCCGTGATGGCCGCCCATAGCTGCCTCGTGGTATTGCTTGATTACTTTATAGCGCAAATTCACCGGTGGTACTGGCAGGTTATCTTTATACAGTACGGCAACTATTTTCTCGTTTGAGAATATGTTATCGAATAACTCGATGCATTTGCCCCATTCGGCTTGAGTTAGTATTTCGAGATCGCGGATTATGGCGAAGCTGTTAATGTTTTTTGACCTCAGCACGTTTTTGAGCGTACGTAAGCATTTACGGATTTCCGCTTTTAACGGTCGGATGTCTATGTGCGCTTTGATGTATATGCCTACCAGAGCCAACCCTTGACACGATGTTACGTTTATTTCTCCGATTTTAAATCCTTTATTTTGCAATTCATCGCTCTTTAGGTAACCCCTTTCGATGAGGGATCTCTGGACTTCAGTTCCTAAATAATCGTCCGCCGAGACCAAATACACCATATTCTCTCTATACCGATATGGGTGTACGTTGCAGGATTTCAAGTGTACAAACGGCGATATCACTTGCCCGTTAGCTATCGCCCATGGTGGTTTCTCGCGTGGCGGTCTCGCTTTTGCGACGACGCACTGCTTAAGTTTGTTGCTACTGTCGAGTGCGCCTTTGATCACAGCAGCCGCGATCGCGTCGGTACGCCCATCGCCCCTGTTACTAGCGCCGATGTCGCATGCCGAGACAGCTGCTGCGTTTGTCTGCAGCGGACCGTGTGGGCTTTGCTCGTTCGGCGACTCATAGGGCTCTTGTGCAGGATACACCTCGTCCTCGGTTGGGCTTCGCTGAGGATTGTCAGCTGGAGGTTGACACGCGCTACTTCGTTGATCGCCGTGATTGTTCGGACTTGCTCCTGGTGATGATTCGACAGGCGATTGATTAGCGATCGATTCTTGATTGCTTCCGCAGCGTTCGCCCTTTTCGTTATCTTCGGGCTCGCGAGTTTTGCTTTGACTGTCTATCACCCATCCTTTAAGTTTTCTATTTCGTTTTCTTCCGAGCACTGGGGAGCGTGGCATCTCCTCATCGCTGTCGCCCGAGGGCGAAGGCGCGCGTCGTATCTCGGGTAGTTTGGCGGTGCGTTGTCGAGCCTTCACGCGGTCGTATGGCGTAAAGTGTAGTCCCGATAGATTTAAATGTGCCACGTCGGTAGCGCCGTCCACTACGATATGACAGAAAATGCGTTTGCTCTGTGTTACGTCGTAATGTATGCACACGTTCATTTTAAAGGCATGCGCGAAGAGGAACGCGCAGTCGATGTTTCCGTATTCGGACTCAGAGCGCAAAATCCTTTCAGTTTCGGCAGGCTCTCCACAAGCGTGAAGCATTGGCGACTCGAGGAGGAGCTCTCTTAACTCGGTCGCTGATAGATGCAATTTTGCTAATTTTATTAAGGAGAATAACAGGCAATTACCGGCGGGAGAGTTTGGAATGTCGTCCGAGCGCACCAACTCGACCAGTGGTTCTGCACAACGGTTTTTACGTATATATGTTTGTATTAAAACGTTCCCCGAGCTGGCGGAGGAGTTCTCGTCTGATGGTTCCGGCTTCCTTTCATAATTCCTAGATATCCCTTCGAAGCTTTCAGCTGGGCCGACACCCTCGTAATCTGAGAGTGTGCTGGAATTCGCGGTACCGATGGCTTGGTATTCGAGCTGCTTTGTAGGGATCAGATTCTTCTCTTTTCCGGGGCCGAGTTTGTTTTTGTCGATAACTGCTGGACCAGCATTCAGCTTATCTTTAGCATTATTAAGATTTTCAGAGCACCCCCCGGTTCTTGGTATACTGCAACTCGGAGCGACGGTTGATTGCCGCTCGTGCACCAAAATCTGTACACCGTTTTTTCCATTAACCACCTGTCCTTCTACGGTGATCGCCAGTTTTCTCTTGGTACCGTCGCTTCCCCATGGCCAGCTTGCCGGCATATTAGATACCTTCTTAGTGCCTAATAGCGGTTCTAGACGGGGCGACCCGATCGACATGCTCTTTCTTGCGGATTCGTCCGACGAAATATGCCGGTCCGTGCTTACGTTCGATGAAGCTTTGATTACCGGGGATCTAGCTTGACTCGAATTGCTTGCCGAGAATTTAAAGCTCTGAAGAGATTCTAAGTCTGCATGCGTTTTTCCTGAGGGCGGCGCTGCTCTCTCGGTATCGCTGCTACTAGATACACTAGGTTCGTATAGCTCTGTTGCTTTTGCGCTTTGTTTCGCACTGCGAGTTACGGGGCCTGCTGGCTCGACGTAGCTTAAATATTTTTGAAGGTCGGGAGGCAACTTTACGCCACCCTGCTGCTTGCAGCGACAGAGGTGCATATCGATTGCATCGATATGTCTGAGTCAGATGTTTCGTCAATTAAGCTTTCGTTGACTTCACGCCGGCCAATTTTCGCTGCCTCGCAGAACTCGATCGACTCTCTTAGAATACTTTCGATGCGCTTGCTCTCGTTTGGTTCTAAGCGATACATGTTTTTTCCCACCTGTTTGATGACCACGCACGCCAAAATGCATTCTACGTTTATTTTTCCGCAATAATCGCGTCTGTACGTACCTTTACAGTCATCGATCTCAGTTAACCAGCGCAGATTCACAACCTCGTCGCCGTCGAGGACGTCTAAGAGTATGCGGCCTATATAAAAGCTATTTTCGACGTTCCTTATCGCTAAGTATTCGCCCGCCTTGTAGATCACGCGCTTCGGCTTGCGCTTCGCTCTTATACGCGTGCTTTTGTTTGAGCTTGCTGAACTGGTTGTCGACAATTTTATTTTACGATCTTTATCGATACCTTGCCTTTTTATGGCGCGAGTCCGAAATATTCTTCCCGGAGGGGCACCTGCTTCTTCATCGGGGCTTTCTAAGATTTGCTTATTGGCCAGTTTGTATAACTCCGCTCGAGGAAGGTCCGGATTAATTTGCCCATCCGTGATCACCGGATTTCGCGAAGGAGCATCTGCGTTGGCATTTTTTTCGCCGGGGCGATACACTATGTCAAAATCATAACCGACCAAGGCGGCTTTGAGGCGATTAAACCTCAAGTCCGGCTTTTTAGTGTTATGAAAATGCTTCAAGCTCTCGTGGTCCGTCACGACTGTGAACTTCCTACCGTACAGATAATAGCGGAATTGCTCTTTTGCAAACACTATTGCCAACAGCTCCTTGTCGTATATGGGATATTTTAGTTCGCTGCCTTTCAAGCAGCGTGAAGCGTAGGCACACGGTTGGTCTGCGCCAAGTTTTCCCTGGCTCAGAATTGCGCCGAGGGCCCAATCACTGCTGTCTGTCGTGACAATGAAAGGCTGCGACATATCGGGAGCTTTAAGCACTGGTTCTTTCGACATGAGTTTTCGCAATATGTTGAACGCGGTCTCTTGTTCCTCGCCCCAGACAAATTCTGCGTCTTTTTGTAGGAGCAAGAACAGTGGCCTAGCGATTTTGGCGAAGTCCTTGATGAATCGCCGATAATAACTGAACAGGCCAACCGCCTGTTTCAGTTTCTTCGCGTCAGTTGGCACTGGATATTTAGCCATCGCCCGTGTTTTCTCGGGATCGGTGCGAATACGACCTCCGCCCACTATATGCCCGAGTACATGAGCCTCTTTTTTTAAAAATTGGCATTTTTTGGGCTCGACTGTCATATTAGCCTCGAGCAATCGCCCTAGTACTCGACGCAGCCTCTCTTTGTGTTCATCCAGTGTCTCGCTAAAGACCATGAGGTCGTCGAGATATATCTCGACTTCCTCGCCTTGCAAGCCCTTCATGGCCAATGACATTGCTTTCGTAAATGTTATAGTCGCCTCCTTCAGGCCCATAGCCATTCTGCTAAACTGTAACAGCTGATTGCCATGTCTCCCGTCAGGAGCGTAGAAAGCGGTCAAATGGGCCGATTCTGGGTCCATTTCTATCTGATGGTACCCTTGCTTTAGGTCCATCACGGTAATGTAGTTAGCTGCGGCTAAATGTTCTAAAATGTCGCTCGTGAAAGATAGAGGGTGACAACTGCCTTCTGTTTCTTCATTGAGCGCTCTAAAATCAGTCACTAGGCGGAACCGCTTGTTTCCCTGCGCGTCGGGCTTTTTTGGCACGATCCATAGTGACGACGAATAGTTAGAATTTGAGGGTACGACGATCCCTTGCTCGCGGAGCTTTTCTAGCTCTCTGACCATGTTTTCTTTTAAGGCTGGCGGAAATCGAAATCGATTGCTTTTTATCGGTTTGTCTGACTTAAGTACAATCTTGTGTTTAAGCAGGTGCGTAGCTGGCAGTGGCTCGCCGTCTAGCCCAAACATTCCTGGAAAATCGTTGATGATTTCCCGTATATAACCGATTTCCTCGTCGTTGCATCCCTCCAAGTCTGCCAGTTTTAGGATTTTTTCGACTCGTTCTATTCTAGCTTGTTCGTCGGCGAGAAGTCTTCTATTTAGGGACTCTACCTCCTTATATTTTTCGACTTTCTTACTTATGTCGAACATTCGCCGCAGATTTGCCGTGAACTTGGCGGTACTTTCAGCTGAGCCGTCCCCATCGGCCTGATACAGCAGATTTTCTTCCATTGTCTCGCACTCGAGAAGTTCGATTACTGGGTTTGCTATCGAAATCTCTTCATCGCTAGTATTGATACATTCCGCATAGACTCTGCCGTTTCTGTTTTCGGCTACGAAATTACCAAAGAGGATGTCGGGATGGATATTTGTTATGGGCACCCACCCGACTTTCACGTCGCTATTTTTGACGCGAGCTCCGATTATCATCTTCACCCTTGGGGGTATCGTCACACGCTCATCAGACTCGAACGGAATTTGCTCTTTGCCGAGTCTTAGGCATTGGTCGGCTGCATCTTTTCCTCTTTTTAAGACGGAGATGTCCGCCCCTGAGTCCGCGTAGAATGTACCTTGTCCCTCTTTTAGCTGAGGGCTATTTAGTTTAACGATTGGAGGTTGTCTTCCAGCTAGTAAAAATCTAACCTTAGCAGTCTCGAACTTCTCGTTTAACGCGACTTCGGATTTTTCTTCAGATTTTGATTTTATATTCTGTTGGGTTTCCACTACCATTGGATTTTTTGTGGGCTGATTATTAGTTGCCGCTTCGTTCACAGCTTTTTCTTTTTGACACTCGTCGCCTGGGGAACGTGGCGAGCGTCTATCTAGTTTAAATTTTTTCCGTGTTCTGTTGCGTTGTCCGGGCTATTATTACCATTTTTCTGCTTGTTGTTATTTTTATTATTGTAGCGGCGATCCCTGTTGCCATTCTTTTTAGGTTTTCGAGGGGGCCGCGAGATCATTCCGTTTTTTGCATGAAACATCAGTGTACGACAATCTTCCGTATTGTGCGTGTCTGTTTGGCAGTAACCGCACATTTTCTTTGCGCCTTGCTGATTCTTCTGCGTGGTACTTGTTTGTGGCGGTGGTTCGTTGACAGTCTGTGCTGATTTAGGAAGAATTCCCTCGCTTAATAATAACCGCAGTTGTGCCACCGGATCTACAGGACTCACGATGTTACTAGGCGCGTTTCTCGTACCCTGTTTACCTTCGTATTCGATGACGAATGTTATTGCTTGGTTTAACGTTTTTGGCTGCTTAAGCTGTACCAGGAAATTGAGCGGAGACTTTAGGCCGAGTAAAAATTGCTCGAGGGCTTCGATGTCTGCTTGCTGTAATTTAGACGCCCTATCGGATTCGGATATATCCGGGGCACATCCTATAATTGTTCTCAACCTATTATATAATTTTTCGGCACGCATTCCGTAATCGTTTGCCGATTCTAATACGCCCTGTTGAAGCGTGCGAATTTCACCCTGTATTTGGTGGGCGACGCCGATGTTCGCGAAATGTAGGGTCAGATCTCGCAAAAATTCATCGATAGTTTTATAACGGGCTGTTCGTGAGCGATATCCCTCCGTGGCCTTTCCTTGCAGCCTATTAGCGACGTGCATCAAAAGGAACTCCTCATTTTCGGGTCCAAACTTCTTTTGCACTTTGCGGACCGCGTTGCAAAAAATTGACAGATTGTCGGGGTCTCCGTCAAACTAAGGTACGTAGCTAGCCGCTTGGTGAAAGGTCATTCGCCTTACGGCAGCCTCTGCAACCGAGGGATGTACTAGTTCGGCTTCGCTATCCTCGTCATCCGAATACTTCTTTTGACGAGAGGGATGGCTATGCCTGGATTTGTCTCGGCGCTTGCGACTTGCATCGCTTTCACTCTCGCTGCCGCGCCTACGCTTATCGCTTTTTAATTTTCTATCTTCGCGCCTGTACCTATCGCGATTACCGGACGCGCTCCTGTCCTGCTTTGGTCGATCGCGCTTTCTATCTTCGTCGTCGCCGTGCTTGCGCCGTCTCTCGTTATTTTTGTCCCCGCGCTTTCGATATTTATCGTTGCCATCCCTTTTGTTACCGCGGCTGCTATCGCTATCACTACGCCGACGACGACTGTTGTTGCTGTTGCCGCTATGTCGGCTGTACTCGTCGGACTCGCTAGACGCACTCGCGCTTCGACTGCGCTGGACTCGCGTGTTTCTCGCGCTTGCCCTGCCTGGCCGGCGGCTGTACTTCTCCCGGTAGTTAATCGACCGCTGCGCGTCGCATTTGCCCTCCGCGGGAGCTAGGGTATAAAAATTTACTTCGCGACAGTTGCTGCGGGTCGGACTACTGCGCAAGCTAATCCGTAATTTGAGTTTCGGCGCGTACTTCACTCCGGTTACCCGCGGCGCGCCTCGGACCTCGCTATCACTCGGGTAGGCCGTTCGCTGAATCGGGCGGCTTCTGCGCCTATGTGAGCGAGACTCTCTGCGGAGACAGCTGCTCGTATCTGAACAGCTGCTTGACTCGTACGACGGAGAGCTGCTTCGCTTCCGCAGGTCTTTTCCGCGAGCTTTGTGGCTTGCGCAGCTGATCGCACTGAGCTCGAGCTCCGATTCGAATTCTAATTCGCTTTCGACGATGGCCTTGTGCTGATAGACATGCAATCGGTGATATTTGCTTAAATTTGGGATCGTCGAGCCGGCGTGGGCAACTTGCGGTTTCCTCGGGCTAGAAATTATTAAGTCAGTTAGGTATATTGGTTGATGCTCCTACTCAAAACTTTGGAAATACAAATGACGGAAACACAGCTAGAACATTTTTTAATAACCCTAATATTGTTTCAAATGTAACTGATAAGTAGTTAGTAAACAATATTACTTATGTTACTACGGAAGTTTAAACATAAACGCATTCAAAATCATTTTGAGCCAGTGCATCGTATATTAACAAATTAATTGTGACTTCAAACGTGCTTAAGTCACTTTCGTCATTCTTTCTCATTTTTATTTTTCGAAGTTAACAATTTATCCATACGTAAAGAACGCGCGGGAAAATAAACAACCAATTTGTGAGCGAGAATTAGATAGTTATAACCAATCTTGTAACAAATGGAATGATTATCATTTATTTTTGAGAGTAAGACACTGATTAAAATGAAGCATTTTAATTTAACAATTAAAATATAAATAAAATATAGTTTGTTTACCAAAAACGTTAAGAAATTGTATGTTGATAGCACTAAAATATATTAAAACTCTTTTAGAATTTGACATCGTCTTAATGAAAAAGTTTCAAACCATTTTGGGCACTATATCAAGTAGTAATAGAATGAATACAGCTGCCTTCAAAGAATATTGTTTTCAAACAGCAAAATTGTATATAAATAAATACAACTGGTATAATTTACCACCTTCGATGCATGTTATTTTGATTCACGGACATGCGATTATTGACAACTTTGCGTTACCAATTGGAATGATGTCAGAGGAGGCACAAGAAAGCAACCACAATCTTGTAAAACGCTTCAGAGATAGATTTTCAAGGAAAACTTCTCGGTATATAATTCAAATCATATATAATTTTAAGTATTCTACAGCTTCTTTAGAAAAGTATTAAAGTAAATTTTTATTGTTTCTTTTGCATTAGGGTAAATACAAACACAGACATGATCAAAAGGTTACTCATTAATTCAGATCCTTTTATAACGTTGTCAAGGCCAACATCTCATAAAAACACAAATGCTTATCTGAAGACATGGAAAATTTAATTATTATACTATCACATACTCAAGATACGGATTCTGATTCTCATGAATCAGGAGATGAATTAAGATATGAATCAGAAGATGAATACGAAAGTTGACCAGAAGGTAGATAAAAAATAGATCCTAAGAATTCAAAAGATACAATATAGGTTACTGTGGCCTACAGAACATCATGTACCATATTATTTTCGTTAATGATTGTAGTTAAAATTTAAAACTTTATTTTATTATATGGATGTTATACTTGTACAATTTTGAAATGTCCTTCATTCATTAATAATTTTCTAACCAATAATATATCATATATTGCTTTAGATCTAGCCTAAGATCATTTATCTTCAACAGCGAATTTATAAAACAACTCACACAAGATCCTATGTAAGATCTGGTTACCATCGCAGAAAAAAAGTTTTTTTTCAATATTTTACTCAAGATCTTGTGTAAGATCTTATGTCAGTTTGTGATTCAAAATAATTGATAAAATCATGGATATAATCTTAAGCAATATCTGCTTTAAGGTCTTGAGTAAGTCCTTACGTAAAATGTTAAGAACATATAACATAAGATTATTCAATAGTGTATAAATCTTAAAACGTCGGAAAAGTTTAATTACGAAAAAATGTTTACTTATTCAACGTATTTAAACTCTGAAATATTAAGAAAGTAAATAATGTTTGATATCTATCTATCTATATATATATATATGGGTGGTTCTCTGTAAAATCGAAGATATTAAAATTTTTATTTTTGCCTAAACTGTATATACATGTTCTATATGTTGTACCTGACTCCCAAATAAATTTTAGCGCGATCCCTTCATTTGGCTTCGGGTTCTGGCTGGTTAAAGTTTAGGTTTCAAGCAATTTTCGCATTTTTTTTACCTATTTTCAATGATTTGTAGGTCATAAGGGATGCATTTTGAACTAAAACTATCCGGATACTGTATTAAGGTTGTCGGAGTCCGGATCAAACATTTAGGTTTTCATATTTTATGGTTTAAAATGAAAATAAGGCAGCCTCAACATACACACACACATATATATACAGGGTGACCCAATTTAAACGGGCACCGCTCATAACTC